>FLSR01000172.1:590472-646252 GCA_900092035.1 Leuciscus waleckii
TATATATATATATATATATATAAACTATCCTAATTAAATGTATGCATCATATTTTATGGAAAAAAAATCTTAAATTGAATAAATAGGCAAAATTTAAATCAAAATAATAAGACAGAGCATAGAGCTTTATTCAATTTTACTGATTTATTGAAGAAACTGAAATGCTGTTACTAATGAAATGAACTCAGTCAACAGAAGCACAGACGCTCAATCTGAAGTGGCATTTTGATGTTTTCACACACAATGTTTAATGCAGCTGAGAGGTGACATGAATGTATTAACACTGCATATAGAATTGCATAAATCATATAATGAGATTAGAAAAACGCAGTTTCATTCATAATGAGACACCAGTCTGTGTTGCTCAGAGACACTACGGTTCTGCTGTGGTTTCGTTTGGAACTATTTTCATTAAGAAATACAGCAAAAACAGACCATATTTGATCTAATGGAAATCGCTTAATATTAGCTCTGCGTCATTGCCCTCAGAGCTCGATGCGCATCATTTGGGCCCAACATGATTCCACTGTGAGATAAAGTGGAATTGGTAACATGATTATTAAGGGCTTAGCAAGAGACGTTGACGACTTGGCTTTTTACGACACTTTCTCATGCTTTGGGGAAGTTCTGTTGAGCAGAATGCTCTGTGACATTAATGGAGAAGCTAAAGGCTATGGTTTGGTCCATTATTCCACACTCAAGGCTGCTGAGTTGGCAATTAAGAAGCTAGCCATTAGAGGAACTCCAAGTGAAGTGAAATGCCAGTCCAGACCTCCTCTAAAGAAATATACAGACTTTATGTGTAAAACCTGCCATACTTGTGCAGTGAGGAGCTGTGTTGGGATGTGTCTCCAGCACAAATGTTGAAGAACAGACTCGTAGGGTTGTCTCGTACTCCTCGTTTGATGTGCCATTATAGCTATATCAGTAATGATTGGCTATATTGTCGGAAAACTGGCCATTGAAGGTCACTTTCTTTCAGAGTGTGAAGAAAAAAAGAAAGAGCCCCAGTGAGAGCAGCCTCGACATTTTAATGTTAAGTCAATTTTGCTCCAAGCCCCTGTGAATTTTCTGTCAGCATCGCACCACTGTACAGAAATATTGCCATTTTCAAATGCCATGGTGGTGATGGGAGAAACTAAGCTTTTCAAAACTTTGAATCAATTAAATCAATTGCGTCGCAAAATGATCCACTGTATCGAAGCACTTGAACCGCCACATGCTGGTCAAAGCGGTGTAAACGCAACGAAAACTCACAACTCAAAACCCAAACAGGCAGAAAACACCTTTTACAAACCAACCGCAAATGTTATATAAATGTGTTATCAATGTGCAATTAACAAATCATCTTAAAGCATTAAATATCGAAGTGTCTGTATAAGTTAATCAGGCTAATAAGAGACTTAACAACAACTCTTCCTTTTTATTTGACAAATGTGTCATTATAATGTTAACAAATGTATAAACCTAAGCCGAGATCAAGAAAACTCAATGTTTTAACAGTCACTTGTCGCCCCCCTGGTGGCATAACAAAGTAATTGATACAATTGTTATTTAAAGCATAGACACAGGCGAATCGTTGTCATTTAGCAATGAGATCGAGTGGGTGTTTGCAATCTTTTAACAATTAATCGTGCACAGTATTCATTACATGGTACTCAATGGCACATGACGCAAGTAAAAAAAACAACCCAGGGTAGCATGTGTTCATGGCAAGTGTGTTAATGTGTAAAATCAAACAGCAGACATTGATTTTCACACATAGTGATTGTGGTCTTTATTGGTCAGGCAAATGTTAACACTTGATGATGCAATACATTCAAACATCAAACGGTGCTCTAGCAATGTGGCCTTCACCGCATACAGCGCCTGACACCGGAAAGTGGAATTCTTCCTTCTTTCTGAGAACTTCAGAGAGAGAAATGTGCTTTGAAGCGTAACACTATAGCAGACATGGCGGGGTGACAGCGAAGCCGTCCTCGAAGCGCAGCGACAGGAGTGAGAGGGAATAAAACAGTCAAACCAAACTGCACAGCGTCTTACACTCTCCTACGATTAACACTGATTTCTGTAAAATAACAAAGGGTGACATTTTTCCAACACACACAGAAAAAAAAAAGCGGGCCGGAGAACAAAAGTGTCGACGACAGCGCTCGCAGGACAGACGGGCCCGTCTAAAGCGTGACCTTTGAACGCCGCCGTGATTTGGATGAGTTTAAATGGCAGCCAAGACCTCAGACTCTCTGGGTCGGTTCAGGGCCACGTGTTCCAGCTGGCCGGAGTCTGACACGTCGTAGCTGGTCTTGTACTTGGCTAGGATCTTCATGAGTGGACGTAACTTCAGCCACCACTGTTCCTTAGGGATTCTGTGACTGAACACACACAGAACAGAAGGTCAGATCTGATTCATTTTGAAACATCAATGATCTGGTTTATGGAAGAACTGTGTTGTGAACATACACAAAGTCAGTCTCTCTTTCAGCTGAACCACAGGCTGGAAAACCATAGCGCGGCGCCGCATGCCCAGCAAACAGGCCGAGTCCTCTGTGTTAGCAAACACTCTCCCTACGGAACACACACAGGTTTAACACACGCTTACAACATCACTGTCTCGTCATTAGAGACTGTGAAGCATTTCTGCAGGAAGTGTTAACTCGTTCCCTGCCTTGTTTTCACTGTTATACGGTAGGGGGCGCTATTACACACCTTCTGAAATAGTACAGAATCTCCGGATCTTCAGATTTTCTAAATATTCTGGGGGCCACGAAAGTTTGGTTTAAATGATCAAAAATGTTGGCGCTGACTGGCAACAAAAAAAACAAAAAAAAAACACTGGCAGGGAAAGAGTTAAACAGATTCTGATATGGTGTGTCAGTTTACATATGAGAATAACTGCATTATATCAATAAATACAAATAAATGCATGATTTATACTCAAACATTCATCAAGTAAATGAAGGTCAAGGACTCTGTTGAGGACTATGCCACATCTGTGGTGTTTGTGTGCAGTCATGATTACACTAACAATATGACGGTTACTGAGTGCCTTGTGTACAACAGCACAGGTCAACAAGAAGGACAAGTGGTGATTGAATTCTACTGATTTTTTTGAAGTGATTGAAGGTGGCTTCATTATGCACATTACTCATAACTGTTGTCATTTCTACCTTGTCTGTAGTTTTCATTCAGTTTCTTGGTGATCCACTGCATGGCCTTAGCAGCGATTTTGGTCCCAAAGTTACGGTCAAATGGAGAAGGAGCACCACCCTAGGGAAAAATAAATATACACATATTAATTCATTTATATTGTCTATAAATAGTATTTTATATTAACTTATTTATCCTATAGGCCAGGTATTCCATGCACACAGAAGCATACTTGCTGTATAAATGCAGTTATCCAGCACAAGTATGATCTAAACTGTTTGTGTCAAAAGTGTTAAAGCTGTCCTTGTATTAAGCAATGATAATACTCTTGCTCGCTCACTTGAATTAGCAGGCAAAAGAAAACCGTACGGGTATGTCTGCTCCAGGATACTGATTCATGAGACTGGATAAAGGGTTAGTTCACCCAAAAATGAAAATTCTGTCAGTAATTACTCACCCTCATGTTGTTCCAACCCCGCAAGACTTAAGTAAAATTAAGATATTTTTTGATGAAATCTGAGAGCTGTCTCACTCCTTCATAGGCTGCTATGGGATCGAAACTTTCCGGCCCAGAAAAATAATTAAAGACAATGTTACAAATAGTCCAGGTGACTACAGTGGCTCAACCACAAGTTTCTCAAGCGACGAAAATACTTTTTGTGCGCAAAAAAACAACAAAAATAACGACTTTATTCAACTATTCATTTCATCTGTGTGTTTCTCTGAGTGAGTTCACGTACTGTAACATCGCAGCACTTCTGGGTTATACGTCAGCACGTAGGCTCACTATTGGCCGACGCTGGTCATGTGTGTGATGCACATGACGTACAACCCAGAAGCGCTGCGATGTTACAGTACGTGAACTCACTCAGAGAAACACACAGATGAAAATGAATAGTTGAATAAAGTCGTTATTTTTGTTGTTTTTTTGCGCACAAAAAGTATTCTCGTCGCTTGAGAAACTTGTGGTTGAGCCACTGTAGTCACTTGGACTATTTTAACATTGTCTTTAATGTCAAGTTTTGATCCCTTAGAAGCCTCTCAGATTTCATCAAAAATATCTTAATTTGTGTTTCGAAGATGAACGACAGTCTTACAGGGTTGGAACAACATGAGGGAGAGTAATTACTGACAGAATTTTCATTTTTGGGTGAACTAACCCTGTAACTGGTTCCTGTTGGCCACTGTGTTCTTTGATTTGTGATTTCTGTGCAGTACCTGCTGCATTGACCCAGAACATTCTTCCTGCAGTCAAACACTCCCCGGCCTTCCTCAGAGTAGAGCTGATAGATGAAGTCTGTGGTGTAGTTTTCATTACTGTTCTCATTCCTGCACGAACACAAGCACACACACAAACCGGCTGAGTGAGGAGTGTGTGTTGTGACGCCTGAGGCTCTGCTCACACATCTCAATCACACTGACCCAAAATACTCTCATCAGAGCCGAGAGGAGATCAAACACGAGCGAATGAAGACACACAGATTCTGTGCTGCATGATATACAGAAAGACACATAGACATCCAGACATCCAGACAGACAGACAGACAGACAGACAGACAGACAGACAGACAGACAGACAGACAGACAGACAGACAGACAGACAGACAGACAGACAGACAGACAGACAGACAGACAGACAGACAGACAGACAGACAGACAGACAGACAGACAGACAGACAGACAGACAGACAGACAGACAGACAGACAGACAGACAGACAGACAGACAGACAGACAGACAGACAGACAGACAGACAGACAGACAGACAGACAGACAGACAGACAGATAGATAGATAGATAGATAGATAGATAGATAGATAGATAGATAGATAGATAGATAGATTACCTAGTGAAAAATAAATATACTGTAAATCTAAGCCAAGAATAATTCTTTTGCATTTACAGAGAGCTTTTGGGAAGACAAACTACACTAAATGGGCTTTTAGGAGCTTAAGAGCACTTACTGTACATGACCTTATGAAGCACATTCCTAATAAAAAAACTATTTATGATACGCAATAACACTCCTCACACTTAACTGTATACAACATAAAATTTGTTATTCCCAAAAATGAATTATTTTATTACTGAATATCTTTGAGTCATTCTTAGGAAACTCCATTTGTGTGCATTGTGTGTGTTCACACTTACTAGTGCTATAATTAAATCAGTCACAATATATTTTAGCCTTGTTTATTGTGTAATGCAAAATAACTTTTATTCTTACTGTAAATGTTTGTTTTTCAATGGAATATCAGCCAATTTGCATGCAAATTTAACTTATAATAATAATAATAATTCTATAAAACAGTAGAATTTATTTGCTGACATTATAATGACCTGAGTAAACATCTTTTTTGTGTACCACATGACTCAAATAAAGCATGAGTCACATCTTTATCAATATTTTAATCCTCTTTTGGCCTTTTCAGGCCAACTCTAGTTCAACTCTGTTATGGGAATACATAATAATATTAGCACTAGAGTACTGACTGTAAGTACTGTGATATTTGCAAGCTAACACCATTATAAGACATTTAGCAATTTGAACCCCATAACATTCAACCCCAAAATGTGAATGCGAACAGGCTTGGTACAGTTTTCTTTTGAAATGATAATTATATAAATTCCAAAAGTAATGTGACAGTAATGTTTCCTAAGAACGACCCCTTTGCAGACAGGAAGGAGTTTTTGTTTTTCTTACCTCCACAATGGCATTGAGGGCCGTATCTGCCCCGATACTAAGGTCAGTGCCGGGAACATTGTTACTAATGGTTGCAGGCAGCATACAGAGCGGGATGCAAAACTCCTCATAGTGGGACCGAGCGTCATTCAGCTGCAGCAGACACTCTAATGCCTTTGGCAGGTCAGCACAACACAGCAGGGGACCACAGGGGACAGGACAATGCACACGTTAGACCAGCAGAGGGAGTACTGGTGCAGGAGCGGACCCTGTTGATCGGACACCCACCGTGTGATGGCCGCCATGGCTTCCATTGGGAGTTGAAGGGAAGAGGAAGGGGGTACAGATGGGATGGGCTCGACTTTTGCACTCACATGCACACGGGGTAGGTCATGTGACAAGACACTGAAGCGGGACGGCAGGTATTCTGAACATACTGTAGAAGCAGCAATATGATCCAGTCCACACGTCAACATCCAACATGTACAGTAATGATGCCTTCGCTACGTCTGCATACTGAATTGTGACTGGTCTTCTTTCTTACTGTACATCTATTTGCATACTTAAGTATCAGTATATTTAAGGGATAGTTCACTCAAAACCGAAAATTCTGTCATTATTTACTCACCCTCATGCCATTATTGTTATTTTTTCCATAAAACAAAAACCACGTTTTCCAGGTTGATATATGAATTGTGCAATATATTTAAACTCTTCTGAAGTCATGCAATAACTTTGTGTGAGGATTTAAGCCAAAATTTGCTGAAAATCTTAAAACATGGCATGCCAAAACGTATTCATGGGTTTCATCAGGTCCTTTCCACAGGTGTATTAATCAAGCACAATGCAGTCTGCATTCATAATCTAGGTGCTTGATTTTATACACCTGTGGAAAGGGACATGATGAAACCCATGAATAACACAAGGTTTGACGCCAATAACACATGGTTAAATGTATGTCTCATGTGAATGTCCCAGTTGAGCATTATTTATTTGCATTCAGCACATTTCACAGAGGATTCTTTGGTAAATCAGTCGCAATTTCGGCGCAGGCTTGGAAACAGACTTTTTTATGATATGGACTTGACAGTATTGCCATAACATGTAACAGTTTTAGGCCCAGTTTGCATGTACATGGCTATTTTTAAAAACTGAGACATTTCCCTTCGTTTGTGCCCTTCGTTTACACGCAAACAGAGAATTCGCCTCTGAAAACAATTCTTTCTAAATACTCCGGCCAGAGTGGAGATTTTGGAAAACTTTGTTTGCACTTTTGCATGTAAACTGAGAAAAACTGAGTTTTAGGCAGACGGTGTCACCATATGCGACAGAATTGCACCTGCGTCAAAAGTGCAACCTTGTTCAAAAGAGAAAGAGGAAGTTATTCGTTGCTGTTTTAGGGATTCTGATTGGCTAACGTGGGCTTGAGCTTCTCGTTACACTGCCACCTACAGGTTTGGCATGCTCTTGACGGCATAAATACACGGGTTCGGGAAAACGAACACTTTTCTGAAAAATGACAGGTGTGCACAATGTTATTTTTGAAAATAGCCAGCCACGTGTAAACGTAGCCTTAATTATAATATCTGATCTGTGACCAGTAATTTCTGATATGTAACGATTCATGTACAGTCAGATGTTCTTTGTCTATGTGTCAGTAAATCACACCAATGACTAAATGGTCAACTTCAAATTGTTTCTCTTAGTAGGATGACAATAATCTGTTATTTAAACTGAGATTAAATTATATATAGAGAACGATCAAAGAACGCTCCCTTTTACAATCGCTGGAGCTGTCAATCAAACAGCGCGAGTTTATCACTGACTGAGTTCTGGATCTCGCCAAAACTCCCATTATTACAAAGTCCCTTTTATCTATACTCTATACTCAATCAACAAATCTCTTATTTACATTGTCTTTGCACTGTTGTTTATGATGAAAGCATTCGTCAGTGTGCAGAAGTCGAGTTGCAAAGATGAGATCACTGCATTCATGCGCTCAACATGCTCATCACTGCAACGTTTCATGCCACGATCTAAACATAATGCTACAGATCTAAATATAATGCTATAACCAACAATCTTGAGAGCTGTAATAGTAAAAACGTGCTAAAAGTTCCACAGCAGTGGGCGTGTAGACTTAAGTCCCACAGTAGACACGCCCCTTCAAACAGAGCGTTCAAATCGGGCTAAAATCAGGGCAGCAAAAATGCCTTTTATTTCTAAATTATGGCATTTATGAAAAAATCATACTAACATTATAAGCACATCCCAGGAAACATAAAACAATAAAAAAATGCAGTTCATGACCCCTTTAAAGCATTGTAATGCATTACTTTTAAAAGTAAATGTCCCAACACTGGTCAAGGGAACAAATTCTTAATTCGTGGCCATGATATTTTTTACTTGTCATGTGCGGGGATTCTTAGTTTAAAAGTATTATATTGTATGGTGCTTTTTTGGTGTCATTTGTCAAACTTGATTTCCCTAGGCTTTTTCAATTATTAATTTTTTTTTAATAATTTGTATGAAAAAGAACAAGGTAAAATCAAATATATCTTTCAAATACCTTTGCATTTGAGTTACACAGACAAGAGAAAGATGAGTTTGTAAGGACAAGAGGGTGAATAAATGACAAATCATTTTTAGCTGAACTATTTCTTGAATGAAAAAAGCTAGTTTGCAGGGGCCTGTGCTTTTCTAAGGCTTGTGTTCATTTAAACCTTTAACTATGAAACTATGCAGACAGACTCCAGTTCAGTCTGCGTTAGCTAGGGTCAGCGATCTGTTATGACGGCTTAATGCAGTGTGATCATAGCACAGCACAGGCTCAGTCACATGACAACCACAAAAAAGCAGGCTCAAAACATGCCGCCATCATGTCATCGCCACTTACCTGTTAGCTAACGACTCGCCTTTGCGTTTATCAGCCAAAACATTGAGGGTTAGCGTAGAAATGTTTCAGGATAAATCTCACAAAAAATGTCCAGGGGCCAGTTGCATAAACATAGCCATTATGTTAAGACTATGTCTTAATAACTAGTATGATCAACTAGAAGTTAGTCAGGGGTAATCAGTCTTACTGTTCGGTGTCAAATTAGACCAATCTACGTTTTTATGTTACTGACTTTAAAAAGTTATTAACAGTTTTAAACAGTTGTAAGACTAGTCTTAACAGTTTATGCAACTGGCCACTGGTCATCTTATTTGGTGTATATATTTTAATATAGTGTAATGAAATTTAAGCTAAAATATGACATTTCTTTGTGAGATTCATCCTTCTGTTCTTAATTGCCTGTCATTAGCTAGCTGATCAATAACTAGCATGGTTTAATTGTGGCTCGCATGCTTGTTAAAGTAATGAATGAAATCATTATTTTGTAACATCCTGTCTACTAAGATGCCTTCATGTGGTTGCTTTGAAGGCAGGATAGATGTTTTCCTTTATAAATGTCAAATTTTCTAAATGTATGACTCATTTATACTCACAAATGAGCACTGCAGTCTCTAAACTGTCTAAAGCTCACATGAATTTATTATTTTAGATCATTAGACATGGCACTACGGTGCTTTGGACGCCTGTATGAAACCAGTTCCCTTAGGAGGTGTCTTCATACACAATCCTGTCTTGAAATGGGAGCTGCCTAAAGTTGCGGTCACAATAGCAAAATACTGGCAAAATCTGGCAAAATATCGTGACAAAATTGTCAATGGTGTAGTGATGTATGAAGCTAAGCTCACACAGAAGTCACTTTCAAACCAAGCAGCTTTCTGTTGTTCAACCTCACACAACATTAAAGATTGCGTAGAATTCCTGTTGAACTGACTAGATTTTGTCAGTGAAAATTCGATGACCGCACCTTTAGGTTAAGGAAAGCACTCTGCTGCTAACCTAGACTGATGTAATTGGCTGATAAACATAAGGCGGAGCCTCTGTGATTGGCTTGTAAAGAGAAGACAGAGCCTCTGATGTGATTGGCTGGCGGGTGGCGTCCCCCAGCCTCACTTACATCAGTGATAGCGTTCAGAGCCGTGTCTGCGCCAATGCTGAGGTCTGAGCCGGGCACATTGTTGGAGACGGTGGCCGGCACCATGACCATTGGCACACACAACTCCTCATAAATCCCGCGGGCTGCTAACAACTCCATGATCCCCAGGTAGGCCTGCAGGGCAGAGCGGGGGATTTAGTGAAGCGCTACCGGTGCTGGGAATGGGGATGGAATGAGGAGACAGACAAAGAATGAGAGAGAAAGACGAGGCAAGATTGGGGAGGAACCGAGTGGAAAGCCATGGCCATCACGACGGAGAGCATGAGACAGAGGATCCACTCCATACACACACTTCCAATAGAAACACATGTTTAAAATACATACACACATCCTGATGATTTCTGTATGAAAGAGAGGAGATGAGCCTGAACTCAGCAGCATGAAATGACTTTGGAAAAGCAGGTGAGCTATTCTGCAATTGAAGGTTATTGTTCAGTCTTTAATGGCGTCATTTGTCATCTCAGCTGTGTGAATGTTACATTCCCAACAGCTGAAAGATAACCAGTGCCTGCTAAGAATATGATTATCACCTCACTCTTGAATGATTTTGGATGTTCATTATGAAAAGAAGAGGAGCACAAGAAGTTGAGTAAGCTTTAGGTGATGCTACATAGGAAAACATGATGGAGAGGGCAGGCAACTTAACAAAACTTAGTCTTAAATTAAGAATTAAATTGTTTTATCAAATTAAATGTACAGTCATCAAGGTGTAACATGTATATATAAATAATTATTACATTTAATGTACAAAAAATATTTTAAAAAAATATTTATGCGAGTATAATTTAAATGATTAATATATATACAAGAATAAATGTAAAAAATCTACATTATAATAATTATATATTATACAAATAAAATATTAACAGCAAAGCACATAACTTTTTTAATCATTCATTAAAATGACCACCCTGTCAACACACTTAAATTTAAGATAAAACATAAAAAGTCCATGCTGGAAAACATACCTCAAATCCTCCGATCACTAACAACGCATTGATGTTATACTTCCGCATCTGTTCTGCAATTTTTTCAATGTACTTTGCAGGAAGCGTTCTGCAAATTTGAAAACATTGTAGAGGAGCACTAAGCACAACACAGCACATTACATTTAAAATCGACTGTATTACTGAAATCTGCAGGCAATATAAACGTTGTATATGGGATTAATACCGTTTAGTTCCCAGGAGGGATCCACCCTGGCCCGTCCATCCTCCTACATCTGCCCATTTGACCTCTTTTATCTGAGAAAAGAGAGCAGAGTGGATCAAATAGGAGTTGGACCAACATTTTCATATACGGGTACATTAAAACTTCAAAATTAGATATGTACATGGTAGCTATCCTCTGAGGGGTCGTTTACACAACCCATTTTCAACTAAAAACGGAAAACTTTTTGTGTTTTGGCTGTTTATTTACTCGACAATGGTGTTTTGTGGGCCTGAAAATGCAAACGTTTGAAAACGATTTATGTGCTCACACTGTAAGGTCCGTTTCATCGAGCTTTGACTTGATTGCTCACACTATACGTGAAATATGCGCGATTGACCATGATATGGTGTATCCAGACCAGAGATATCATCAAAAGCATCAGCTAGCCTATCGATATCAAGAGGATTTAGCATTTCCAATTTATGCATTAAATTATTATTATTAGGGTAGGCCTACTTTTATTATTAAATTGATATTACAATTAATTTGCACCGCAATAATTTCATAGCGCATCACTGCAAAACCGACACACTGCGAGGATAATCAAATATTAGATAGATTAGCTTACAATGAGTTTAATGAGGTCGATTATACAATGAGTTATAGGCCTACAGTCTAATTCAAAGTTTTAACAGTCTATAATATGTCTGAACACCACAATAATAGTCATTAATGAAAATTAAGAGCAGCTTTATTTCAAAAACAACTTGTTTAACTCAAAATATTTCTCTTCTGATTTTTTCACTACGTATATGGGCCAATAAATGAACGGGGAAAAAAACGTTCTCAGCATGTTGAAGTAGGATTTATCTCTCGTTGTCTCTGAGAGAATATGTGCCAAAAGCTTTTATTTTCCGAGGTGAATAATTGACTGGGGTTTGAGACTTCTTCCCTGGCATAACTCTCACGCAAAGTTTGCACATTGCTTATGTGATATTCACAGACTCGTCTTCATGGTTTAAAACGGAAAAACTTCCAATATTGTTGTAACATTTTTCTAACAATCACCAAGTGCCAAATGATGGACAGCGGTTCACTTTTCCCGTGATAATAATATTAAGTTAATATTAAATAAAATGAGTAAACAAAGTGGAAGTTAAAAGTGAAACAAGTAAATTATGAAGAGGCGCCGGTGTATATGTACACGCAGGTATGGCTTGGAAGACGTGGGTAATATGGTTGATCCATTTTGCAACACGAACTGGAGGTAAGCAACATTTTGCTGAAATTGCAGCTAGTTTGATAGCAACAGAACTTAAAGATCTACCTCTTTTCAGCTTCTTTCTTGCTGCATTAAAGATGAATTAATGCAGCAAGAAAAGATGAATACTGGTGAGTATTTTATTAGGGGTTGGAGCTAAACTCTCCAAGACGATCCAGGATCCATTGCCCATCCCTGCCTTAGGGTATTTATTTTTTTATTTTTTTTTATGTAGTTTTTCAAATGGAAATGCAAATGGGATAAATGTGATCACCACTCATGTGCTTTCTAAATTCACTGGTTTATTGGATTAGACTGGCTGAAGAGATCATAATGGAGATCAGCCATGGATGAGACTTCTCTTTTAGCAAAAAAAAAATAACTCGATGTTGCAGGGCAGTGCAGAATTTAAGAACTCGAAAATGTTAGTAGATGTTAAAAAATATTCATTTTGAAGCCATTGATAATAACACACATGGGATTTGACGAGGCACTGCTTACTCTCCCCAAGTTTGTAATCTCCTTGCGTTTGTTCAATAAGACGATTAGTGGATCATGTCTTTATCTACACCAGGGCCCAGCCCATGAAATGAAATTAGTTGCTCTGTGTTTATCTCCATTCCTCCAACAGCTCTCGGCATAAGGCTAATGGGATTATGCATCGCCCCCTATCAGTACACAGTGGTACTACAGTGGTAAATTGGTTTATGTTAATCCAGTCATGTTCTTCGTCAGAGCAAAGAGCAGCAGTGCAGGGCTGGAGGTGTCGACACTGCTGTCTGTGCTGTTTCAACGCCTACTTGTGTTAAACGTGTTCATGTACCGTCTGCTCTTAATGCTATTACTGAAGCAATACAATCAGCACAACTGGATGTGAGTGTAAATAGTGTTTGTATACTGTATGTGGCCTATTTAAGGAAGCTTTTCTTTTAAACTTGATGTTAATATGTGTAAAATGTGCACACAACAAACCTCGAATGGCGTATGAAAACATGAATACTACCATTAAAAAGTTTGTGGTCGGTAACATTGTTTAATGTTTTGAAAGAAGTCTCATATGCTCATCAAGGCTGCAAAAATACAGTAAAAACATTGATTTTAAATATTTGTATATTTTAAAATGTAATTTAATCCAGTGATATCAAAGCTGAATTTCCAGCATCGTTACTTCTTTAGCGTCACATGATCCTGATTTCCTGCTGAATTTTTTTTAATCAATGTTGAAAAGTGATTCTGTTTAATATCGTTGAAGAAATATTTTGTGACATTATAAATGTATTTACTGTCATTTTTGATAAATTGAATGCATCCTTGATAATAATAAAAATAATAATAATAATAATACTAAAATACAAACAAAAAAACTTTTAAATGGTAGTGTATCTAAAGCAACAAATGTTTAAAGAGATGAAGCCTATTAAACTAGCATACCCTATACAACTTAGTAATTATATCAAATATTTTATGTTATATTTTATAATACACACTATATAATACCATATTCTTTAAAAAAATGCTAAAGGATCTAGGTTTTTATCCTCATCCTACTATTTAACCTCTACTACATTTTATTATATACATTTTATATAAAATTTTTATGTATATTTAGCATCTCCTTTTTGTACTGTATGATGTGTTATATGGACCTGTGTCTGCAATAAAGCTTCATTATTATTATATACAGTGGTGGACGAAGTACACATACCATGTACTTGAGTTAAAGTAAAGATACTCAAGTATCAAAGCTGAATTTCCAGCATCGTTACTTCTTTAGCGTCACATGATCCTGATTTCCTGCTCAATTTTTTTTAATCAATGTTGAAAAGTTATTCTGTTTAATATCGTTGAAGAAATATTTTGTGACATTATAAATGTATTTACTGTCATTTTTGATAAATTGAATGCATCCTTGATAATAATAAAAATAATAATAATAATAATACTAAAATACAAACAAAAAAACTTTTAAATGGTAGTGTATCTAAAGCAACAAATGTTTAAAGACATGAAGCCTATTAAACTAGCATACCCTATACAACTTAGTAATTATATCAAATATTTTATCTTATATTTTATAATACACACTATATAATACCATATTCTTTAAAAAAATGCTAAAGGATCTAGGTTTTTATCCTCCATCCTACTATTTAACCTCTACTACATTTTATTATATACATTTTATATAAAATTTTTATGTATATTTAGCATCTCCTTTTTGTACTGTATGATGTGTTATATGGACCTGTGTCTGCAATAAAGCTTCATTATTATTATATATACATTTAAAAAACACATTTGGCCTTTGGCATTATAAACAGCTTCCCCTTGGGGTCCAAGTGGGACAAGATTTTGTCATATGTGAAGATTGTTTGTGTTTCTTGTGTCTCTACAGAATGTCTCCCATAAACCATTGCGTTTAAATCCTACTGGATGATTCTTAAACACTGGAATGTAAAAGTAAATATGTATTTACCTGTCCCTTATAGAATCCCTCAAAACCATCACTGACAGCAAACATTTTGTGTCCCTCGGAGATGCCCACTCTGACAGCCGAGCGCACGGCTGCGTTCATGCCCGCCGCGGGGGCGCCCACGTTCATCACAGCCACGTTATAATTGCTCTGAATGGGGGAAGAAGACATAACATCACTTATTACGCTGACAAATACGTCAATAAATTACATTTAGGTCATTTCTCGAGCATTTGCTAGTACGAGGCTTCAGCTAAATTATTGACTTATGTTCAGTTGTCTATAATAAATACAGCAAGCGTCCTGTTGGATATATGTGGGCTGATGTTAATAGCAAACTAAAATGGCCATATTCATTTATAAAACTGGCAGGTATGTCTATATATTTGTGGTCTGTGCTTCTTAATCATCCTCATGTTTTTGTTTTTACCACTCAATGCCTATTAGGAATTTAACAATGTTTCCAACCAGCCGTTGGCATTCATCAATCTGTTTTCCATTCCAGCAGGCGCAGGGTAATTTGGTCTTTGGTTTACTCGACACACAGCCCGGAGCATCACAGAATGATTATTGACTAAACACTTCTGGACAAGCGGCCCTTTTGACTTTTCTGACTGTGTTGTAGCAGCTTTTCCATTCAGGACTCCTGTTCTCTAACGCAAGGCTTTTAGAAAAGCAACAGAAAATATACTAAGCATCAGCGCTTATAAACGCTTCCCCAAAGTAGCTCACAATTATTTAAAATAAGAAAAGACAATCTTTAAAGTAAGCTAAAACGGCTTCTTAAGATTCTTATTTAAAGGCAAGACACCACCGGTATTAACTTTTTTATTTTTTATGTCATGATTAAATATGCAAATGAGGCATTATCTATTTAAATATGCACTAGTTTGCATACATTTCAAAGCAGAAATCAGAAAATTGGATGAATCCAATGGTTTTGCTTGTACACTCTTTCCAAATGGGAAAGAGTTTTTCATGGAACCATTGATGCCGGGTTTTCACGGTCTTGGAAAACCTGCAGGGAATTTTAAAAGTTTGATATCTAGACCTGGAAAAGTCATGTAAATGTCTTCATGGAACAAAGTAAAATATATATTTTTTTCTAGTTATGTCAAGCTCAAACATATTTTCCTTGAAATACATTGTTGAGAAATTGCTATTTGTAATAAAAAAAAAGTCAAAAAAGTAAAATCCATTGGTAATAACAAGTGTAAACTCTAATCAGTTATTGAAACGTCTGGAATTATGGGATTTAATTATTTCAATTATTTATAATTATTTTATTTTATTGTTGCCACCATGATGCTAGTGTATAATGGATGGTTGTCAGGACATTGCTATGTAGTTCCTAGGGTGTTCTGGGAGATTGCCCAATTCAAAAGAGTCCATTACAAAACGTATATGATATTCTGTCTCTAAATATAGCTTGCTTCCTTTATTATGAATCCATGTTGTTTGATCATCCACTGAAAATTATGATTCCAATCACTTAGATCACTAAAAGTAAATGCTACAAAAAATGTGCCCTTTAAGGATATTGTGGCATTGAGATAATATTAGCTAGAGAATAGAGCTAAAAATAACTATCCACAAGCAGAAATATTCACACAGGATGTGTGACCGGACTAATTAATCTTGGTTTCCACTGGAAACATCTGCTAGGGGTGGAATCCTGTCATGTACTGAGGGTTGTGAATCGCTAAGTCTGACCCAACAGCATGCTAGTGTCAGTCAACAGAGGTGGTGTTGTGTTGAGATGGAGTCAAACATCACCAGGGTAAAACAAACATGGCGTTCCTCTCAGGATGCGACACTCACGTGTGGAAGTTCAGACTCTGGTTTGCGGTGAGCCAGTAGTTTGTAAGTCCTCAGGTTGTTCTCAAAGCTCCTGCATTTACACACAAACAAGTGTTATTATTAATTTAATAAGATTTAAGAGTTATATTTGTAGTTATGCTTCAAATGAATAGAACATACACACTACCGTTCAAAAGTTTGGGGTCAGTAAAAAAATTTTTTTAGAGGATACATTAAATTGATCAAAAGTTACTTTTACATTGTTACATAAAAAATTATATTTTGAATAAATGTTGTCTATTCATCAAATAATCCTGAAAGAATTTTGATCACAGTTTCCGTAAAAACTTTAACGGTTTTCAATATTGATAATAAATGTTTCTTGAGCATCAAATCAGCATATTTAGAATGAGGATCATGTGACACTGAACACTGGAGGAATGATGCTGAAAATTCAGCTTTGATCACAGGAATAAATTACACTTTAAATATATTAAAATAGAAAACAGTTTTTTTTACACTGTGATAATATTTCACGATATTACTGTTTCACTGTATTTTTGATCAAATAAATGCAGTCTTGGTGAGCACAAGACTATGCTTTCATAAAATCTTAAAAAAATCGTACCAACCCGAAAGTAGTGTACATGCTACTCGCAGTCAGAGTTAATCTACAGGTGAAACTCCACAAATTAGAATATCATGCAAAAGTTCATTTATTTCAGTAATTCAACTTAAAAGGTGACACTAATATATTATATAAAAAATTATATGCAAAGTGAGATATTTCAAGCCTTTATTTGTTATAATTTTGATGATTATGGCTTACAGCTTATGAACATTTTCAAAATTTCTGAGATTTTGAATTTGGGGTTTTCATTTATTTAATCATATTTTTTTATAATTCAAAAAATATATATTTTTATTTTTATTTAATTATAATTTTCATTTAATTATACAATGACATGTTATTAAATATTTAAATGCAAATAAATATAATTAAATTCAGCTCATAGGGATGCAAATGCCAGAATGATTCATGAGAGCGGCAGTAATGCAATGCTCTCATTCCTCTGCTGAACTGCATGAGCGTGGATCTTTATTATCACAGCACTAAACCCGACGTGGCATCTGTCCAAGCCTTACCATCTGCACACACTCCATGAGGGGCAGCCGCACAGACTGGTTCCCACACAGAGACACCACGCATGCTGGCGTGTTTGCAGTGGTCTCAAGCAGCGCCAGAACCGCCTCCACACCCATGCGACTGGCCTGACAACAAACACAAAACAGCAATGCAATCTGTAGAGCTTTAGCGTGCTCTAATGCAATCTTCACTTTATGCATAGAAATAGTTTCATATGACAGAAAATGCCATTTTAAATCACCCTAAGGATTTACATATGTTTTCCACCCAGCACTGAGAATGCTTACATAATATGTGTTCAATAAAGATATTCAAGAGGATTTTTTTTGTGTGTGTGTGTGTGTGTTATTTGTTTAAGCAGACTGTGTTTGTCTATTGCTATTGCTTATTCAAGAACCAATGTATGCATGTTGAATCCAAGGATTATTATACTTTTCCTACTGTAAGTGTTGTTTGTGTTAATCGACAGCATGCCACATAATATGCACATAAACATAACGTTGAAATAAATGGACCACTTAGGAAAGAAGCTGTCTTTCTTTTCCGGCATTATTTTTTGCTCAGTTCCCCAGAGTGCACTTTAGAACAGCAGAGCAATTGCAGTGTGTGGACATGAGATCTGTTTATGTAATGAATGTAAGCCTCCTGATTTTATCCCCGAGAGTTTCTCACCAGAATCCTGTCAAATGCTGAGGGGGTCCCTCCTCTCTGGACGTGGCCCAGGATGGTCACACGCGTGTCGAAGCCCAGACACTGAACCACCAGCTGGAAAAAGGAAATAAAGAACATTTAAACTTGAATTATAGGAATCAAGGGAATTTAGAGGTTTTAGGTCATATTTTGTCAACAAAACTTCTTGTCCATTACACAAGATAACATTTAATTCCAAATAAAGCAAATGTCTATGAGCATTTAGAATTTTCAGTACAACATGTCTTCTTAATGTTTATAAATCTTACAGTAAAATATATATAGATTAACCCAAAACTGAGTTATTCATCGAATCAATGTTCAAGCTGCTTTTTCCAGCTTAAGATTTGAACTTAGCTTTGTGTTAAGAACAGATCACAGTTTAATATAGTCCATAAGTCGTATGGACCACTTTTATAATGCTTCTGTCTTTTTAAAAGTTAGACGGCCCCTGATCACCGTCCACTTTCATTGTATTTAAAAGAGCTGCGTTAGCCTATAACATCTCCTCTGCCATTCTACTGAAATAAGAATGTCGTATGAGACATTAATGAGTGAGTAAATGATGCCAGAATTTTTATTTGTGGGTGAACTGTTCCTTTATATGCTTTGCTGAATATACATTTTTTACAGTATAAAGTCATTTAATGATAAACCTAAGAACAAGCACAGAATACACAAACCAGTCATAGTAGTACATGCGTTTAGCAGAAAGATTCACAAGAAAGCTGCAACACACATGCAGATTAAGAGATTTAGCATTAATTGGTGGAATCAGAACAGCGTCCCATGCTAGTCAGTACATTAGAACCCATATTTTAGCGGTTAGCGTTAGAATGGTGCTAAACATTGTAAATAATTCAACTCCTGCAGGACCTTTTTCAGGGTGAGGAAATGTACTTCCTTTCACCAAGAATAACCTGAACAAAGAAAACATAAATGTTTCCACAAGCATGACTAAAACTAGATTCTTACATTGTCTTTCCGAAAAAAATGCCCATATTTCTATGATATTTTGTCCCATGATAAAGGCTTAGGCTACCACATGTACAGTAGTTTATTCTGGAAAGTTTAAGTTATTTATTGTTTGTTGCAAGTGTATCATTCATGTCAGTTGCACAAATAAAGTGGGACAATATATGCAATGAAGTTTAAAATTTAGGGTTAGAGGTTTTAAAAAAATAAAGTATGAGCAATGCTAATAGTGACGCTCACCTAATGTTTCTTGTAACACAAATTATTCCAAAGAAAAGAACAGACTGAACTGTAAAGCACTGGAAAATATGCATGCTCCTGCTTTGGGTGGCATTCAAGACACTTACGCACTGATGCCGTGCAGTAGTTAAGTAGAGGTAGCCATGGCTGGTTATGTTCGAGGTGACCACATGTGCCTTACCAGAAAAGAGTGTGTGTGTGTGTTTAAGCAAACCACACAGGACAAAGCCAGAGAGGGAGCACACACAGAGCTCAGAGAGGTCAGGGATCAATGCAGGAGCTGGATCTCTATACACCATGTACTTACATTCTTTACATGTTCTGAGGTAATGGGCTGGTTGTTACGATCAATCGCACCTTCAGCTACTATTATGATATTCAGCCTTTTCATTCCTGCACGTTTCTATGAGGGTAAGAGACAGGTCACAAACTGATGACAAAAACAACGGGAGAGATTCAAAAAGCTGGAATTGAGGCTGCAGAAGTGGCCCATGAAGTAAATAGCCACTTACTGAAACACCATTTCTAATGAATCAACTTTTGCTCAAGTTGCTCAAAGTAACGAGAGTGGCTTGCTCCTTGCAAGATCACCTACCCAGATCTTTAACCACTACACCACACGACCCAGTTAAGGTGCATTCTTCTAACAGCAATTCAACTCAATTGTTCTCCAAGTCGCTGTACTTTTGGTCCAGGACTCCAAATGGCTGTACTGCTGTTCAAGGTCTTTAAGTACATGGTTGGTCGGCAAGTGACTGTACTGTTGATCAATGTCCCTAAGTCGATGTGCTGTTGGTCAAGGACTACAGGTGGGTGTAATGTTATTCAAGGTCTTTAAGTCACTATACGGTTGGTTGGCAAGTTGCTGTACTGTTGGTCAATGTCCACAAGTTGCTATATTGTTGTTCAATGTCCCAAAGTCGACGTGCTGTTGGTCAAGCAGTTCCTTTACTGTTGATCATGGTCACCAAGTCGCTATACTGTTGTTCGAGGTCCTTAAATGGCTGTGCAGTTGGTCAAGGTCTTAAAGTCAATATACTATTGGTCAGCAAGTTGCTGTACTGTAGATTGAGGTAACCAAGTCATTGATCATATTCTGTTGGTTGAGGTTTCCGAGTTGCTATACTTTTGGTCGAGGTCACCACATGGCTGCGTTGTTGTCAAGGACTGGAAATGTTCATCAAGTTGCAGTACTTTTGGTTGAGGTCGCCAATGCCCTGTACTGTTGGTCAAGGACTACAGGTGGCTGTACTGATGTTCAAGATCTTTAAGTCACTGTACGGTTGGTTGGCAAGTTGCTGTACTGTTGGTCAATGTCTACAAATCACCATATTGTTGTTCGATGTCCTAAAGTAGCTGTGTTGTTGGACAAGGTTTTCGAGATCGAGTTGGTCGAGATCTCCAAGTGGCCTTCCATATAATGTTGTCCGATGTCTCCAAGTGTCTGTGTTGTTAGTCAATGCCTTAAAGTCACTATTTTGTTGGATCATTACTTTTTGTTGGTCAAGGTGTTTGTTGTTCGCAGACTTCACTTGGTTATGCTGTTGGGCGAGGTCTTAAAGTTAATATACTGTTGATCACTGTCAGTTGAGGACATCAAGTCACTGTTCGTATAATGTTGGTGTACTTTTGACTGAAGTCGCTGTGCCTTTGGTCAAAGTTTCAAGTCACTGTACTTTTGGTCAAGGCCAGCAAGAGTAGTGGACTGCTGTTTTCAAATGCTTTAGGCAGTTGTGCACTTTGCCACTTTGCCAAAGATCTTTGTCGATTATGATTCCTCAAATTGCCAGATCTTATTGAAAAAGAATGATTTGCGCTGTAAGTGTGAAAGCCCTTGTACATCGTGTGGCATGTGGTAGAATTTGTAGCATGTTTTTGCAACAAGTCTTACGGTCGTTTTGGAGTTTTATTGGAGATGGGCAACTGCAGTTCTAGAGGATTCCAGATTTTTGCTCTCTCCCTTTGAAAACATCCAGTACTCACATCCTTGACTATACTAGAAGTAATAGCTTTTCCATGTCTGTCAATGGCTCCTTCAGCGACTATGATTATGTTCAACCTTGAACCTCTGGATCGAGTCTGGGGCAGTGAACACATTTGTTCCACAAAAACATATGCATGTTACAAACAGAAGAGTAAATTCAGGAAGTGGAAAATTAATTAATTGTACACAGATGACTCTGAATAAATACCTTATTTAAACTGTAAATGTGTATGTATAACCAATTTTTTTGTAGTGTGTCTTTTTTCAAGTTGTATGACTATTTACATAACTGAGGAAGCTAGGTCTCTAGCAAGTAGTGATGGAAAGCTATACATTTTACTTTATCATGAGTGAAGCTTCACTGTAGTTAATTTATTTAATAAGCAACAGTTTTAGATTCACTTCCCCAAAACTGTGTACAGCCACAAGCATACTTTAATGGTTCTGACGATTTTTCAGGTGAAAAACTAGTAAGAATAAATCTGAAAGAAAGTGTGAGCACTAATAACATAAGAAGTACATCACGTGTGCTGCATGTAGATTTAGTGAGGAATTATGTATTTTTGTTTTACCGCAGAGAGTTTTTGACACATTTTCTCTTCCCAGCCATCCTCAGGGGGCATTTCAGGAATCAACACCCAGTCAGCTCCACATGCCAGGGCACTCACCAATGCCAGATAGCTTCATACACAAGCGCATAAGATATAGAAAACAGTGTCTGATTTGACAGTAGACAGCATCATTTCACCATTAAAGCTACACTGTGTAATTTTTTTAGTTGATTCTTAGCAAAAAACACTTAGTTCTTTCAAAAATATATGTGCTCATTAATGTATATTTACTTATTTCAAGTAATAAAGTACTCTCGTAAGTTTATAATCTAGATCTGCCATTGAAAGTACATACGGGTGAGGGGTTCGAATGCAGGTCGCCATGTTGCCCCTCCATCTTGAAACTACATTAGCCAAAGAGGGACATACCTGTAAATTCAAGCTTCGCCTTTCGCGCTTTACACTCAGTGACACAGAGACGAATGCGAGGGGGAGATTACTCACGACTGCCGGCAGATTTGAAAGATTGCTGACGTTTTAATTCTCTCTTTCGCTACCTTGGCGACACTGCTACATGTCCTCGAAAATAGGCGTGATCCTCCATCTTCAGCAATCTTTCAAATCTGCCGGCAGTCGCGAGTAATCTCCCCCTCGCATTCGTCTCTGTGTCACTGAGTGTAAAGCGCGAAAGGCGAAGCTTGAATTTACAGGTATGTCCCTCTTTGGCGAATGTAGTTTCAAGATGGAGGGGCAACATGGCGACCGGCATTCAAACCCCTCACCCGTATGTACTTTCAATGGCAGATTATAAACTTACGAGAATACTTTATTACTTGAAAGAAGTAAATATACATAAATGAGCACATATATTTTTGAAAGAACTAAGTGTTTTTTGCTAAGAATCAACAAAAAAAATTAACCAGTGTAGCTTTAATTTATAATTCATGCAGTGAAGACAGTTAGCCTAAGTGTTTGACAACTTGATTCAATTTCTGTATATATTTCCTGTTAGAGCTACCTGAAAATCTTATAGCACTGTTTACAAGGTTACATGCGTCAAAAACAATGAAACAATATCTTAAACGATAACATTTTGACAGAGATGTTAATCTTGGAATAATACGGCCACCGTAGGAGTTAAAACGCCCTCGAAATTGAAAGGAACAGAAACTAATATTCACTGGGTAGTCATATACAATTTCACCGCTAGATGGGGGAAAATATCACACAGTGTAGCTTTAAACACAAAAACCATGCCAATAATATGTTTAGAACAAATCCAGGGCAGAATGAATTGAGCTAATATGTAATAATCTTACCCACAATGCCTGCCCATCACCTCCAGCACAAATGTCCTCTGGTGACTGTAAACCACAAAAAATGATTAGCCAATAAATGTGAATTGGCATATTTGTTCACAAGAAACAACTTGCACAACTGGAAACCTGTTCTGCTTTGTTATGGACTGTTGAAGTACCTCTGAGCTGTAGTCATGATTGCATCAACCACCTCAATGATTCTGTGGAGGGCTGAGTCTGTTCCTATGTCATGTCGGTGCCACAGAAGTCATTGTCAATAGAGCCCACCATGCCCACAATGTGAAGAGCAGAGTATTTCTGAGCCGCCTCCTCATCAATCAGATCTATAATAAAAAAAATAACAACAACAAAAAATGCAACATGAAAGCTCATAAGATCAAATTCTAGATGATATTTTTGTATTATTATTTGCATATCAATCTGTTTGATCTTTATTTTTTTGGGCTAATTTAAGCCTAATTAAATAGTTCTTAACCAATATTTTCAAAATTCAGATAAATTCAAGCTACAGATAGCTAGAAACCTTTGTATGTGAAATAAACAACACCCTCGATTAACTAATTGTATTTCTATTGTGTCGTCTGCAGCTCATACTTTGCTGGACCAGCTCTGCCAGCAGGCCGCTCCACTCCTCTCTGAAGAGATTGGCCCCGGTCAAACTGCCGTCTCCTCCAATCACGCACAGGTTGGTGATGCCCCTTTTCACCAGGTTATGAGCCGCCTTCAGACGACCCTCGTGCGTGCGGAATCTTTGCATCGTGCGCTGCCGATAACAGTGCCGCCCTGAAACACAATCACACAAAATCTTAACCATTGTAAACATGAGATTGAAAAAGTATTGGCCCATTACTTGGTGTTTGCTGAATGGTCAGAGCACCCTGTGACGTTTCTCCTTAAAAATGGTAACCACAGTAGGGTATCTGCAGGGTTTTAAAATCAAATGAAAGGCTTTTTAAGACAAATTGCGCAAATAAAATTAGTACCATTATGGGTAAGGTAATGGGCAATGTCCAGGGTAACATCCTAAACTGTAAAATAACTGTAAATATGATGATTGTAACAATACAAATTCAAATAATACAGGTTTTGACAAAGCCAAAAACCTCAAATTTCAGTCTTTAATTCATTTTTTTTTTTTTTAAAGGGATGAGTCAAAATTATAAATATCTACTTCAATAATGAAACCCCAGTAATAAAGGTCCTTTACATGCAATCTACAAGCAATCAGATCATTAAAGCATGACACAAGCTGACTAGCCTTTGCTGATCCTGCAGCCAACGTGACTGCTTGCTCAACATTAAATAGTCTGGTTCATTGTTAGCTGTGTAAGCTAGTCCTGCAGAGCGCTATTAGAGTTCCTCTGAAATTATTGAGTTTCTGTTGTTAAATAAACCTAATGTAAGATAACCTGAACCCCTGAACCCTGTGGTTTACACTGATGTTAGCAATAATCAAAATCAGCAGCGGCAGTGTAACAGATCTAGTCCACCAAGACCAAATACATTAACTTTGCCATATTAAAAAAACATGCTAAAACTATTCAGAGAGTTGATTAAAATATGGTTTGATTTTCACTTTGGTCTGAACTAACACTCTCTGACAGAAGGTTGCGCTGGTAACCCTTAACAAAGCAGCAGTGCTTGTTAGAACGAGGCAACACATTTGCATCTATGATATAAACACCATAAGCAAAAAGCATTTTTACTTTGAATCATGCGTAGCTCACATTTAATTAAATCATAGCCTTTTAAAGTTTAATAATCAATCACATTCGGCTGTATTGTGATTCCTATTTTCTATCCCCAAATACCTCTTGAAATCAGATATTTTAGACTTTTATATGGCCTTAAATTCGTGGGGACTATGAATAGTAACCGATAACCCTGTGACGGTACGAGCAGAGGTATGTATAAGTGCTTTGAGGGGTCGTATGATCCTCATCACACTCACCACTTGCAGCATGCTGGACACACTCTCCCATTCGCCTCCTTGATGTTGTCGCCTCCATCCACCATACCCTGATAACCCTGTAAGTCACACACACACAAACACATAAATACAATCCCTCCTCCTATCCTTCAATGACCTCTTAGTCACCAAAAATGAATTCAATTCTCTAGGTAATCGTATGAAGCAGCTTACTGAGATTGGCACGCAATGTCCTGGCTTGGCAAAGACATGGATTTGTGTTTACAACCACAATCTTGATATTAAAGATGAAGTGTGTCATTTCTGCATCATTAGCAACACTTGCAAACACTTGCCTTAGCAAACGATTTAACAAATGACACGTTTCACCTTAAAGAATGAGGGAGGAATCAGGAGAAAATGGATGTGTGGGTTTCTTCACTGATGCCATTGCATAAGAGCACAGTGGGCGACGGTATTTGGCCTATCACAGCCAGACATCTCAGGGCTTACATGCCATGTGATGCTAATGGAAAATTCATGTTTATATGAGGCCAGGTATATAGGCCTTTAACTCAAAACAGTTCTGCTATTCCACAACTCTGTAGTAGACTAATATAATGTCTAATACATGACTTATTTAAACTAAAAAGGCTGTGTGTGTACTCATAATACGCCTTGAGTATTAACATTTTTATATTGGAAATAAATGATTGGCCATTTGGAAAGGGTGAACAGCAACATCGAGAGCCATTAGACCCATATGTTACACAGCACTGACATAGACACTAGTTTGTTTACACATCAATATAAGTATATACACAGCATGTAAAGACATCCCAGTCTTAGAGTATCATCTGAATTCCGTATGGATGAAGTAGAGACTGACCTCATGAACGAAGTAGACTTTGGCTCCTACATAGATTCCCATACGGACAACAGCCCGAACAGCAGCATTCATCCCTGGATGTAGAGAAACACCACACAAATCACTTTATAGAGGGATATCTATAGTATAATACTAAGATTAACAGGTTATAAAATGGCTATTTGTTTAGGTTTGCACTGGAAGTCATTTTCTTCCATGTTTGGTCACTGTTGCTAGCCTCCTCCTATAATAACTCACTCAGACTTCAAACCTAAAGTGCCTCTCTGCGCAAGCAATGGGTAGGAAATATAGCTTTCAATGTCAATGCATTCCTTCTGTGTGCTATGATGTCCATAACATAAAAAATGGTTAAATATGCTTTAATATCATTTGCTAAATTTGCTCACTGAAAGCTACACTGCAAGTCAATGCATTCAAGTCATCATTCACTGATAATCTTCACGTTCAGTTTGGATATAATGAGCACTTAGTATTTGCGTACAGGAAAATGTGTAGCCTTTTATAGTATAGTCAATCTGATAGCATGAACACACGCGCACTAGAAAGTTTCATATCATAGTCCAGTGTCTACACTATTTCTATCCAGAGTTTATTAGCAATAAGAATGTCTTTATACGCATGTACTGTACACTAGTTTACTTGAGTATAAAGGAGATTTCAAACTAAGGAGTGCTTGGTGGTACGTGGAAGAGCTTAGAGAACTTTAGAGAAAAACTGTGTAAAAAAAGGAAATAAATAAATAAAAAATAGGATTAAACTATATAAATATATCCGATTAAAAAAAAACATTATTTACATAAACATAAATAAAGAAACATTATATTAAAATAAATAAATAAAAATGTTTATATTTTTATTTAAAACATTAAATTAATACTTTTGATTAAAAGAAAGAAAGAAAGAAAGAAAGAAAGAAAGAAAGAAAGAAAGAAAGAAAGAAAGAAAGAAAGAAAGAAAAAACATTTAAATAAAACTAAATTTAAATAAATAAAAAATTGGTAAAAAGATACAATTAACATAAAAAATATTAAAATAAATAAAATTGTATAAATTTGATTACACAATTAATTAATTAATTTAATTAAAATGATTTCATATTTGTTTTATAAAATACTGTTAACTTTTAACCATTAGTTCTACAGTGAAAAAAATAAAATACAAATAAAAATAACATTCATTTATTCACATTATTTCAGAGTATTTATTGGGTCTTTATACATGATTTTTTTTTAGCTGCCTTTTAAATTTTAGGATGGGGGTCCCTGCATGTGGATGATCATATTTGTGGGTCTGTGGCATACAAGACTGAATAGCCCTAGTAAAAAGTAAAAAACGAAGTATACATTGGGTTTTACCTGGAAAACTATCTTCATTTCATATTTGTTTTTTCTTTTCTTTTTTGTGTTCTTTGGGAGAACGGTATTCATATGGGAACAACAATGCTTGGTGGTTTCTAGGTGGTCAACAGTCTTTCTGATATGCTGGTCTGTAGATACAGGTTCCTTCTACACAGTAAGTTTAATTGTTCACCAAGTCTGATGTCAGATGAGAGATCTAGCAGCCCAACTGAAAGAGTCAAATCAGTGACTGAAGGTGTCAATTTCACCATGATATCAATCTTTTGAGTGTCACTGTCTATCAGTTTATCTAAACTGACAAATGCAGTCCTGCTATGTATGTCCTGCAGCTGCTCTAAAGTATCAGTGAATTAATTCATCTATAACATGTATTTTAGTGACTGAGAAATGTGCACGTATACATTAATCCACTGAACTGACTAATATTGCATAGTGTTACATCAGATCAGAGTCACTACTGAAGAGACACTGCATTTGGTGACTCATTAACTACTATGAAATGATATGTAAATTTTTACCACACAGTAACTTACAAACCAAGAACATTTGCATTTCTCATATGAGCTGCAGAGAAATCTTGTGAAAAAGAGTACACTGCATACTTCTAAAAAAAGAAATAATAATAGGCTTAAAAATAATATACTTTTATAAAGGAGTGCCTGAAATGGTCTCATAAACTAGATTGTCATTTCTAAAGGAACTAACGTTACTAGTCTTTGCACTGTGGTTGTAAAAGTGCAGTTCGTGTGCACACCTGAACTAACCGCTTTTTATTATTATTGTAGCCTAATATCATATGACGAGACTGGGTTACATTACACAAGTCATTATAAAGGTCATATCAGGTAAAAACAGCGTCTTTGGGTATTCAATCCAATGAACGTAGTCAATTCTTACAGCAAAGGTATGATGTATAATTATGACTGGTGAAACGTGACTTTGGTATATGAAGTGGCGCGCGTTGGTCACATGACTCAGATTCCTGTGACGTAACTCACCGGCTCAAACGCAACTCCTCACGTACGCATCCTGTCTACGCGCTAAACCCTTAAAGTCACATAATTCACCTCTTCTTTACAAAATAAGCCACTTAATGAAGAAAAAAAACATGACTTTTAAAAAAGCACCTGCACGCGATAAACACAGGAAAGTGACTGAAACGCGCAGCCACTTCCTGGTTGAAGGCGGAAAAAACTTCATATCGATGATTGACAGACAGAAAAGCGCCGATATGAGGTAAAAGACATGACGGTTATTCATATTAAGCAAACATAAGCACGCATCAGAATATTTTAGGCTCGATTGTGGCAGTGAAGATGACATGCTACGTGCTCTTCGTGAAGGTCACGTGATTCCGCAATGCAGTGACATGCATTTGGAATAAATGCTATTCAATCACATACACACTAACGTTACATAATAGAGACGTAAGGAAAAGCTGTCCGTTATCTGAAACGTTATGACAGAAATGAAAGCTTCACTGTCATCTGTAATGTAGCAGGATGAGCTCAAATGTATTTAGTGTATGATTTGCATCCTCACCATCACATTTTAACTGATATTAGCCAGCCTGACCAGCCAGCTGTGGTGGATCTAAATAATGAATGACACATTCCTATGCCCTAAACCCGTTGACCTAAACATCAACCACGTGTCAGTCAAACGCATCACAATGCAAGATGTATGACCTTGTGATTATCTGATGGTTACATGTCAATCTCCTCAGGCCCTTAAGGGCCATTTCATCCATCCTAACGAGAAGCAAATCGAAGTATGAGGTTCTAACAAAGTTGCATTTCTACAGTGCAACTGATATAATGACGGAGCAGTTCATTTAACACTGATAACAGTGATTCACACTGTATAATAAGTACCAGAATGAACGTCAGATGTCATAATGATACGGTGTAGAGAACATTCTGAACATTTTAATAGAAAATAACTCTGAAGGCCTTGGACAGCTACCTAGTTGGGATACAACAGTTAAGGGATTAATGCTTAAATGAAAGCAGTCTACATTACTGGGACTAGCCTGAAATTTAAAATAAATAAATAAACAAAATTCAGTATCAACCAATCCTTTATCCCAAGATATGATTCTATACTTGCGTTACTGTAAAAAAGCATTACAAAAAGCCAACGAGTGACCTCAGAGGGGTTTGGGCATCAATATATGCAGTTATCAGTGACGTGCGGTCTGGGTAGGCAAACTAGGCACTACCTACCCTGCCAAAATTCAAAAATAAAAATGTTTATTAAATAATAAACTTGTATTTGTATTTTTACTGTTTATTCTTGTTATTTATATATGCAATATGTGTGATATTCCAATTGTTTAGACGTTATGATGACAAATGTAGCGGTTACGCATAATCAAATTTATAGAATAAGCAGTGCTTTTACTGTCCATTCATTGCAGACGACAAGCGAAAAACCCATGTTGCGCATGCGCACTTCGATCCTGTATTCTTCAACATGTACGGCAAAAAGCACAAATCTGCTGTTCCTTTGGACGTAAATGTGCTATGCCCGTAAACATCTCCGTTACATATCAGACGTGGACCAATTAAAATCGAGATATTACTGGACATTTGCGCAGCTAACGTCATTGACGTTACACCACAGCTAGCCGCTAAACTCGCTCAAAGTCAAAATGACAGCACCGGCCGTGATCACAGAGTTAAAAAAAAATTCCAAGCTCGATTTTAATTCAAAATCAGACTTTGCAAACTAAAAGGCCCGTAAAGACGAGTTTTACAAAGCTGTGATCGACGTCTTCATAAGAAGAGAGCGGCGGATGGATTTTATGTAGGCTACAAATAACGTTAATCTACCGACTGGTGAGTCAAAAACTATTTTAGGCTTAATATTGAATTGATAAATGTGGTTGAATTCAATTGAGCAGTGTGTGATTTTACTTTTGCTGACTGATAAACATAATTGGCCGTTGTGCAACAATTAAGGATTAAATGGTTGCATTCTGATGCTGGAGTGGACATTAACTACCGGTGTGTGCCTGTGCCGCGCTTGTGTGTGTGCGACTGTGCATGCGACGTGCGTGTGTGTGTGCGAGAGAGAGAGAGAGAGTACAGGATATACATCCTGATTTGTACATTTCTTGATATGCCCTGCTTGTGCGTAACGTTTACTGTTATTACATATTATTAGCCTAAACAATAAATCAGGCTTTCATAACTCAGTGCCTAGCCTCTTTAAGACATCACCGCACGTCACTGGTACTACACCGGTTTCAGACAGAAAAAGATGCCGTCCATGATCTATTGACCTCGTCATGCACTTCCGGAAAGAAAGGCACCAGGACGGGCCGCCCCGTGAAACTAAACGTCCAGCCTCGGGGGACCAGGACACGGTGGAGGCCTTCACTCTAGATCGACTCTCTCTGCGGCCCGGGAAAGCATATCAGTAAGCTCTGGGTTGCACTCGGACAATGCTTCGATCCCCAAAGGCGGCAACGCAGCCGAATCTTCATCCCCGGAGGACTCAAGCTCACCCTCCGATGCAGCGATTGACATCTGGTCATCCGGCGGAGCCCCAAAGGAAACAACTGGCACCCCACGAGAGGGACCAGCGCACTCCTTCGAAAGCTCCACAGCTTGCGGTGTGATAGAGGAGTGAGGGACCCACGGGACTGATTTACCAAATAATCCACAGTGAAATGTACAAAATACTAATAATGTACTGCTGAGAACTTCACATTGTTGAAAAAAATCTCCACTATCCTAGCATTTGGATGGTTTGGAAGGTAATGGTATTGATCCTGTGCTCCTTTGTCGATCTTTTCTCGTCCTCATGTCATTATTCACTAACGCTCCAGTGGGCGGGGCCAAAGACGCGATGACGTAGACATAGGCGGTGATATTCTTCTGCAAAGACTATCTTTCGCTGCCCTCTGACGTCACAAGTCTCCAGTTCTCAGATCGAAAATTTGAATTCTCAGTTCATGACCCCTTTAAGGGATACAATTATTGACGACTGGGTGACTTGAGCAGTTTATGCAGCTGGCCACCGTCCTACATTTTCTCAACAAAAAAAACACAAAAAAAATCCACAAAATGTCTAGGAAAAATGATTGATACAACGAGCAACTAGAGTTAACATGACTAAGTCTTAATGATATATAACACTTAAATGTACAAATGTAATAGAAGACCCCATTTTGAAATGTTTATTTCACAAACCTAATAAATACGCCAACATTTTCAACATATTCAGCTCTTCAAACTGTTTGTTAAATATAATTGTAATGGGAAGCATTTTCTCGACACTATGGTCAAGTTGCCTTCCGTGTTCTGTCTCTGATGGTGCAGGAACAAGCAGATGTTTAAATAATAATAATAAAGTAGCTTTTTGTCACTATTGACGAAGGACTGACATGGTTAAGGTTGGATAAATATCATGCTCTGGAAACAGTTTATAAAGATATTTCATGAGTGAAGCAGAAGCTTGTGGTGGTTTTAGTTTCACCTACTATTAAAAATCAAGTAAAGCTGAAATAATATGACCGACTTTACACCAGTGGTTCTCAACTCTGGCCCTCAAGCTCCACTTTCCAGCAGATGTTTGCTCCGTCTGTGATCAAACACGCCTGTAAAGGCTACTCGAGGGCTTCAGGATTACCAGAGAGTACAACAGGCGAGTTGGTCAAGGTTGGAGTGGATCTCGAATGCCAGTGTGGAGAATCCCTGCTTTAGACTATTACAGACCAGGACTCAATCAGATACACGGCCAGTCAAAAGTTTTGCATCGGTGAGATTTTTAATGTTCTTAAAATAAGTCTCTTCTGCTCACCAAGGCTGCATTATTAGATTAAAAATACAAAAAAATCTATGTGAATATATAGTAAAGTGTAATTTATTCCTGTGATCAAAGCTGAATGTTCAGCATCATTACTCCAGTCTTCAGTGTCACATGATCCTTCACAAATCATTCTAATATGATGATTTGAGGATCGAGAAACATTTATGATTATTATCAGTGTTGAAAACAGTTATTTACATTGTTATTTCAGGATTCTTTGATGAATAGAAAGTTGAAAAGAACAGCATTTATCTGAAATAGAAGCTTATGTAACATTAAACTCTACCGTTCAAAAGTTTGGGGTCAGTAAGAATTTATATTACATTTTTTGGGGGAAATAAAAGATATCAATACTTTTATTCATCAAGGATGAATTAAATTGATAAAAAGTTACAGTAAAGACATTTATAATGTTACATAAGCTTCTATTTCTGATAAATGCTTTTCAACTTTCTATTCATCAAAGAATCCTGAAATAAAAATGTAAATTACTGTTTTCAACACTGATAATAATCATAAATGTTTCTTGATCATCAAATCATCATATTAGAGTGATTTGTGAAGGATCATGTGACACTGAAGACTGGAGTAATGATGCTGAAATTCAGCTTTGATCACAGGAATAAATTACATTTTTAAATATATTAAAATAGAAAACAGTTATTTTAAATTGTCATAATATTTAATCAAAATAACGCAGCCTTGGTGAGCAGAAGAGACTCTCACCGATCCAAATCTCACCGATCCAGAACATTTGAAAACTTTCCAGCATTTTCCCGACAGAAATGGCTCTAAGCACACACAGGGTTTACAGGAGGTTATGTGTGAGATGTCCAGAGTTGATGAGTTATTTTCAGTGGAGAAGGCCCTCTTCATGAGCGGTGGAGGCGTCTTGCCCGCCTCGTAGACGGAGTCCGGCGGAGGAGCGCTGAGACAGCACCAGTCTGGGACGCGGCCCGTCTGGTTATAGTAATCTCTGGACACCGAGCGACTCCCTAAAATGTCCTGCAATGCTCCAAATACAGCACCTACACGGGAAGAAACAAAGCATCCTTGAGTAAATGGCAGTAAATTGGGTAACACACTAGACCCTATCAAAAGTGTGTTTCGCTAGTTTCAGCCCGACGCAGTTTACATTTTCAAGTCCTGCGACACATTGTTTAAGTAGCGAATGCATTTGTGCCCATCTGTGACCCATGGGCTGCTGGTCTGAGAACGAGTGTGTGTTCAGGAGCATTGATGGAGCGTTGCTATCGAGGAACTGAAATACACTGACCAACTGTTGGGTGCAATTCACAACCTCTCCACTAGATGTCACTAAAATTACACACTGCACCTTTAATGTGGAAATGAAGCAGTCAGTCAAATTTACATCATTTAGTATTTAATAAAAAAAGTATAACAAACATAAACATTTCGTTCTACTAAATGACGACCCAGCATCTGATTGTGACATTTATAGCGTTAGAGGAAAGGCATTTGTGGTTTTTGATGTCACTTTGAATGATAGAAGTGGCAAACTGACGGTCGACTCGCCGTATCGGCTCAAATAAGCAACTGGACTTATTATGGGCTCAACCGTCCTCTCAAGTTCGTCTTCCTCCATTTGAGAACAATGTGTGTTCAGAAAGTAAAGAAATGCTTGTATTACGCTGAGCGCACACGGTGCACATGTTTTTCACTCAGAGAAATGTACTATATTTATTTACCTCAGCTAAGACAACCAACCCCGTGATGTCACAGATGCCGGCCCCCTTGCTCCAAAAGCTATAACAAAATATCCCCTTTTTCTTTAAAATGGTTACATTAATCGTGTTCGTTATTTTCTTTATTAAAGTGTTTACTACTAAATGATGTAACCTTGACTGACGCTTCCTTTAAAGGTGCTGTATGAAACTTCTTCACTCTACTAAAGCATAGAAACACCTTCTGTTTGCAGATATTGAGGACACATGCTAAGTTCACACACTCGTTTCTCTGGAAACACTTCCACTGCCAGTTATTTTACTGTGTAATGTGTGTTTCCAGGCTGGAATGTGTGTTATTGTTTTGGTCTGTGATACTGCATGTTGCAGATTTTCATTGTCCCATGCACTCGTTCCTGTTGCAGTGAGCCGTGTCGAGTCTGAGGAGGCGGGAGAAACGACGATCTCTGATATTTTGATTTGGACTGCAGTACCTATGTCCACCACTAGTTGTCATTCTTACAGACTGCACCAGGACCATAAAAAAAAACTACACCGAAAATTGTATTGATGATTTCTCGTTCCATGGAGAGGTCAGGAGTGTCTAAAGCCATGCGTGTCTGCGCTCACCTCCTAGCCAGGCGGTGCAGTTGGGTTTAGCGGGCGGGCTGTGGATTCGGAAGCTCTTGGTCGCGAGAGCATCATGGTACTTGGGTTTCTCCACCAGCGAGCGGATCTCAGCCAGGAGGCGGTGCAGGAATCCGGGAAGCATGGCCGTACCTCCGATGATCACCAGGTTCTCTGACAGAACCTTGCGAGTGTCGATGGGACACTGGTGTGGTACAAACGAAACACAAATAAACAAGGTGAATGCTGGGAAAAGTGAGTATTGCAAAGGATTACTAGGGTGTTGCTTTGGGATTATATACACACTACCAATCAAACGTTTTGAATCGGTACGATTTTTTATGTTTTTAAAAGAAGGTTAAAAGAGCTGATTTACATTAGAATAATATTTCACAATTTACATTTTTTTGTTGTTGTTGTTTTAATCAAATAAATGCAGCCCTGGTGAGCAGAAGAGACTTTTAAAAACATTACAAATTTTACACAACTTTTGACTGGTAGTGTAAATAAACAAGTAATGCATATGGTTTTGGCTATAAACAAACTCAACAATTAACGATGCACCAAAATTTGGGCCAAGAATTTTTTTGACCAAAATCGTTTCTCATTCTTTTGCACAAGTAAATAAACCAGGTGAATGCTGGGAAAAGAAACACGTAACAACACATTTACCTCAGAAAAGCCTTTCAGTGACCATAAACTGGAGAGGAGGACCGTTCTGACACAGACATGCACTAGATTACATGTATTTTTACTTAATCTGTTGTCTTCATTATTTATTTGTTTGAATAAATCCGTCATAACACGTTATTACAGCCACCGTTTAAATGTTTATATTTCAACAATTACATCATTAAAAGTTTCATTATGTGTAATTTAAACATTAATAAGCAACTCGAATACTAAATAAGCAATTTTCAGTGTTTCAGTAAAAAAACATTTCGGCGCATCACTACAAACAATCGACATATGATTTTTCAATTGTACTTGTCATTAGAAGGAACTTTTCTTTAGGACTTTTTCTCCCATTCATCCGACTTGAGATTCGCTTCAGGGACTTTTCCAAGAATTAGCCACGGCACACAACAGGCTGATCTACAGATCTCACGTGTCATACCTTAACCAGCGTGTCCAGCATTAGCGTAGCGATGGACTTCTCCTCGTTATCCTGCTCGAACAGCATCTCAGCCACAGAGTCTCTGGAAAACCGGCAGAATGAGGGTCAGATTAACAGACAATAACCACGAGCGTCCCGGTTAACAGGAGAGAGCTCGGAGACGCTGCTGAGAACGTGTCATCTCACAGGCGGCTCATTCATCTCAGCTCAAACGTGTGGCCTTGAGGGATTTGAGTTGGGGAAAAGCAGATCATCACATCTGGTGAGAAGGTTTTTACCTGATGAAACCCTTGACATGCAGAATCTTCTGCCCATCCAGTGGATATTCCACATCTGGAGGAGGAGCCGGCCTCTGGCGGACCAATGAGAAGCAACTGTGAGTATTCTGACGTCTTTCCACTTCCAGTCTTACATTGAGAAGCAGAGCAGCTCAAACACACAGGACAGTCAAAGTTAGCGTATCAGCTTGTGTGACGCTTTAATACTCATTTTAATAAAATATAATCCTGAATGTTTCTGTATATATATATATAATAATGTATGCATTCTTTCATTTCTGTATTTATTTATAGAGGAGAAGAAAGTGAATATATATATAATGTATCAACTTGTGTGATTTAATACACCATATATTATTGGTAAATGATGGAGAAAAACAATATTTATAAAAAATATCAAATAAAGACGGGACATTTCACTGAAGTATTATTGTATTACTTTGATTAGGGATTTTATGTTTCGCTAAAAATGTTCTCTTGATTTATTTATCCATTTTTAAACAATCATGGCAAGCACCATTGGAGACCCAAACCTGCAGAAATTTAAAATAAATAAATAAATGTAACAATAGGAAAATAAAGAAACAACTGACTCAATAAAACAAATAAAATTCATTTTTTAAATAAAATTTAATCCTGAATGAATCTGTATTTTTTTTCCAAAATGTATTTTAAAATGAATTTTAACTCTTTTTAACTCTAACTTTTTCACATATATATATTAATTTAAATATTCTTTCATTTCTATATTTATTTATAGAGAACAGCGTGAATAACAAAAGTCCCACAAAAATATTTTTTAAACGTTCAGCTGAATCTTTTTTTAATACATCAGTTAAACAATAAAATAAGTATAAAATCTATAAAAAGTCTATTTACATTAAAAAGTCCTTAGTTTGACAAGAAAGCATGCTGGAGGTTGTGTCGTGTTGAAGAGTGAATGTTTGCTAATATTTACATCAGTTCCACGTGTAAATCGACTGACGGGTTTAACAGTAAGAGTTTAAAGCGTGTTCTCTGACCTCAGCTGATCCGTCCATGTTGAACTTGGCCTCCTGGATCTTCATTCCTCTCTGCAGGTCACTGACAAAACACGTGCGCACTAAACACACAACAACACGGTTAGTCCTTAGAGTCAACACAACACAGTGTTTAAAACCCATTTTACTTCACAGATTTCTGAGGGAAACTGCTTTTATGAGAATAAATGTAACTCATTTCTTGATTTTATGCACAGGTAATGTTCTCTATAAGACAAACCTTTGATATCTTCCACTACATCTTCTGGAATAGTGCCTGTAACAAACACCAACAGATGATCAGACAGCAAACCAGAACAAACACGCTATTAACCCTATAAAGCTACTGGATCATATTATATGTAACACCGCTTGTAGGTCACACCGCTTGTAGGTCACACACCGCTTGTAGGTCGCACACCGCTTGTAGGTCACACACCGCTTGTAGGTCGCACACCGCTTGTAGGTCACACACCGCTTGTAGGTCACACACCGCTTGTAGGTCACACACCGCTTGTAAGTAGCACACCGCTTGTAGGTAACACACCGCTTGTAGGTAACACACCGCTTGTAGGTAACACACCGCTTGTAGGTAACACACCGCTTGTAGGTAACACACCGCTTGTAGGTAACACACCGCTTGTAGGTAACACACCGCTTGTAGGTAACACACCGCTTGTAGGTAACACACCGCTTGTAGGTAACACACCGCTTGTAGGTAACACACCGCTTGTAGGTAACACACCGCTTGTAGGTAACACACCGCTTGTAGGTAACACACCGCTTGTAGGTCACACACCGCTTGTAGGTCACACCGATTATAGTTCTGTAGGATGTGCGGTGAAAGGAAACCTAGAATAAGGGTCAGATGGCGTGTGTGTGTGTGTGTGTGTGTGTGCGTGTCTTACTGATGACAGCGGGGTTGAGGCCGGTGCCGGAGTCGGTGTCCAGCATGCATTGCTCACTCAGCAAAGCGTGCAGCTCCCTAAAGACCACACACACAACACACACACACACACACACACACACTGAGAACACCAGCAGCTTTATCTTACACACAGCCTTGATTCATGCCACTCTGGACTTACTTATGAATGGCTTTTCCAGCCATTGGCAGAGCCTCCCATGCGGACAGGATCGGGATTCCTTCATAGATCTAGTGCACTGTTAAAGTCATGTAACCTATAATGATAAAACTGTTTGAAACAGTCTGTGTTGTATAAGCGCTATTTAAATAATCCTGACTTGACTTGAACAACATCACAATATGATCAGGAGTGTGTTTCCCATACAACGCCGTAACTCGTGCTTCACTACAACAGTACGATGCATCGTTGAAGAAATCATCTAGCTAATCACGACTGTTTCCCGAAACCATATTGTCACAAAGTGGTCGTTCAACCACGCTGGTTAATGATGTCACTCAGGTGTTGGAGTAATAACTACTTCTAATAAATCTGTTTGAGATCGAATTAACGCTTGATGTTTTGCTATAAATTACAGACATGCATCTGAGGACTATTTCTCATTTTTCTCAGTTATTTTATTTCCAGATTCAATCATCGACTCGTTCTTACACTAGAGTTCGTTCACACATGCGCACTCTTCAGAAACTACGCTTTAAATCTCTCGACAAACTTAAAAGACATAAATGACATTTGTATGTATTCTACATAAAAGATATAGATTGTACTGAATGTCATCTTGTTTATTTTGCTCAAGATCAGGATTTATTGAGTCCACATATCATGAAAACAAGAAACTGCTTCTAACCACAGTTCAAGAGCGCTGTTCAAACACACAACTCTGCGATCTTGTTAGCGAATGTTCGTTGGAACGATGGTTTCGGGAAACACCGACTCGTTGACCTGCTGATAACGACACAACTTGTGAACATGCTTTCGGGAAACACACCCCGGGACGACAGTAAATAGAGTCAAAGTAGTTTCAAAGCGTATTTGCTGTCAAAGGATCCTGGTAAGACCAGCGTCTCAGTGTATCCACAATCCATGACGAGAGCCGACTGGATTCCCAGAGACATGAGAGACATCAGGTGACCGGGAGCAAACAGGACCGATGGGACCTGCAACACAGACGAGTTTCAAGTACTTATATAGCACATTTAAACACAGCAAACATGGCTGAACAAAACACAGGATAAAGAGACGAGGGCAAACCACACATTCATGACAGAAGCTCACAATGATTAAAAGCTAAAGAAAAAAGTATGTTTTAAGAGAAGATTTAAAAACAGTTTAAAGACTGAGCCGATCTGATGTATCGGAATCTGAAAGAGTCTCTTCTGCTCACCAAAGCTGCGTTTATTTGATCAAAAATACAGTAAAACAGTGAAATATTATTCTAATGTAAATCATCTGTTTTCTATGTGAATATATAATATAGTGTAATTTATTCCTGTGATCAAAGCTGAATTGTCAGCATCATTACTCCAGTCTTCAGTGTTTTTACTTCACACAGAATCATTATATCATTATAAATAAAGTTTCCACAAAAATAGCTTACATTATTTAGCACATTGCTAGAATGCTTAAACATGTTGTTAACATGAATTAACACTATATTAGCAGATCACTGGATGGCTGAAACACAGTAAAGCACAGTATGTTTATTTTATTTTTTTAAGCATTAAAACCAAGTCTATTTTAACAACAAAAAAATAATAATTCCACTGCGATAATCTGTGTTCTCTAAGTTTCAACTGGGTGTGTAATCCCAGCTCAGAGTCTAAACCATGTTTTGAATTTCATAATGCGAATCTGTACGTCAGACTGATTCGTTTGTTCGGTACGAATCACCTGATCTTTTAATTTGAGTTCAGCAAGTTGTGACACTGTTGAGGAAAGCAGAAACTGCTGTGAGCCGAGGGTAACGTTACCTCGAAGTGCTTGAAGAAGACTCTGGAGAGCGTCTCTCTGAAGTGTGAGGGGCAGAGGAGGGATTCGATGATGACCACGCGCCGGTCTCGAGGGTTCACCAGCAGATGCCTGAGGAGAGACAGCATCATGTGTTCAGATCATGAGTGAGGGATACACAGAGCATAACTCAGGGCTCCAGAACAGCACTGGAGGGCTGTAGCAACACAACGGTGCCACTAAGTTGACTTGATTTGGCAGCTCTGGGAGGATTTTTAATCATAAAGTTAATTCAATTATAAAACTACTATTGTTTTGCCTTAATAAGTGTGGTTACTAATAATATTACATGTTTTTTATTTGAAATTGACGGTAAAGCACTAAGCTTTAAATGTACTTTTATTAACAACAGTGTTGTGCAAAAAACTCATTTTTATAGGGAAAATTTAAATATACAATATAATTGTGCCGTCATTTTTCTACAGTCTAATCCGAGATTATAAAAGGAGTGTTTTTTTTACTTGATTTCTGTGTAATTCAGTCACAATTTGAAGAAAAGTGAGAATTTGTGATTTGCTACTTTTTTCTCCATATATTAGGGAGTGGAAATGGCTAACGTAAGTCAATAAGTGCTCCTATGCCGCCCTCTTCCGGTTATAGTCTTTTCTTTAAAAGTCCCCCTGTAGTCAATAATTGTATTCCGTAAAACTCATCTTTGATCACCAAAATTACGTATTTAAAAGTTTTTCCTTGAAAAAATGCCTTAAAATATCTTGAATGTAACTCGACACTCTTGCCTCATTTAGTATGCGTGGTTCTATGAATATGCAAATGAGCCCCGCCTCCACTCACTCACTCAGCTCAGAGATCCACTGGTTGACGATCACACGTTGATCTGATCGGTTACAAGGTAGTTTGTGACGTCAGAAACACCAGCGATTTCAAAGCGTGTGTTTGAGACCGTCTTTGGTTCACTGCAGTTTTAAGGAGAAAATACTCAGCAATGCTGTCGACTTATGAACTTACACATGGTTTGTCTTAAAGCATATTAAAAACACCACATAGACACATAAACAACATTAGAAGCTGGATTTTAAACTTTTAAAGACTTTAAATTATTTGTTTGCCACAAAGTTTTGGTTTTCCTGCATCTTTAGACTTTTAGTTTTTTTTTAAATCATCACATTAAAAATAACATTAAAATTGGATAATATAGGCTTTGAAGAGCTGGACAAAGTATGAAGTGAAGCACTTGAAGGCCATTGGAAAGTGCTTGAACTTCATTCTCTAACGGTTGCATGAACCCTGAGATGAATAATGAAAAAAGAAAATCATTCTGCCACAATACCATGGTTCACTTATCGTTATACATTAAATCAATGGTGAACGCTGGTGATTTGTGGCGTGAAAAGCCTACTTTAACTTCATGACTGAGTGTTTTTCCTGATTTCCCAAGTCATATGCAACATAAAAGGCAGCTCTTATCCGTCGGGAAACGTGGCGGTGGCACCAGTGTGACCTCAAACTAAATTTAGTCGAACCGGCAAGAAAAAAAGATCGCAAAATGCAAGCATTGGGTCCCTGATGAGGGACTCCGGTACCTGAAGTACAGCAGGTGGACGAACTCCTTCAGGATGGTGTACAGCTCCTCAGTGTTGATGTTGTACTGGACGACTCGAACAGCCTGGAGACACAACCATTTAAAGTCGGCATGACATTGGAATATTGCATTGTTATATGTTAATAAGGGTGCACATCATTATTGTGTTAATAATCTTGAATCAGAATCAGTTCCTCGTGCAGCATCTCTTCTCTTCTCTGATGATGTGGGCGGGGCAACCTGTCACTCACATGAGATCAGCCAATAGCAAACCACAACCATCCAATCTATTCCCCACAGACACAATCAAGCCCCGCCCACACGTGTTCTTGTTCAGAAGCTTCGGCGCACACAATAGGAGAGAAAGGTGCATAACTTCCCTTTCATGCTGACTTTGACATAGATAATATTACTGTTTAAAGCATTGGTCACAGCAAATGTTGTCTGGTAAATATGATTGTTTATTAATTATGATTATAAATGGAGATTATGAGACCTCTTGAGATCCAGGGTGTTTAATTTCACTGGGAATGATGAATCTCGGCCCAGTCTCGCCAGCAAAGCCACATCTACACATTACAAACACAAGAGAACAAAACCAGATCAGCACAAACACAATCTCCGTGTGTCTCATAATGTGATGAAGTTTGCGTCATTGATTCTGTATACCTTAACACTTTTGTTAGTGATTAATGATCATCAATTTAATAATGCACTGATGAATCGGGACGTGTAACTCATGCAGGTCTCAAATATATAATTCGACAAAAACATCGATTTATTTACATCTATGAACGCGACGCACTAATAACAGTCACTTACTTTGTGTACGCCGCTCCTAAATCAATGACTACGGCTGTCTTCTCCCCTCCACTGCCCAGGCCTTCAAACAAGGGCATTTTATCAATAGAAATGATTTATCAACAGGGCAAAAAAATAGATTATTATTGTGTAAACACAACGCAGACACTCATAGCATCAGAGAGAAGGGCGGGGTCCTTCGCAATGGCTGCCTTGCATTCGCCTGAATAAAAATATTGTCTGCAACAGTAAATAATCCAAATAATCGAACACGCAAACATTTTCTACATGTTTACATGATCATTCTGTTGTACGTTTTTTTTTATGTGTGCCGACATATGTATGTGTTTAATGAAAAGCGTTCTGCATGAAGTATCCACTGATCTGAGATCAGTTCTTCACAGTTTACTGTCCGTTTGAAAGCGTGGGATTTGGGCGGGTAAAGCTGAACCCAGATAAGCTCTCCGTGGACACTTTGAGCCAAGGCGCCGACATTAATATGACGAATCACTACTTTTAAAGGGATCGTTCACCCAAAAGAAAAAAAAAATCCTGTCATCATTTAAACACCCTCAAGTTGTTCCAAACCTGTGTGAGTTTATTTGTTCTGCTGAACACAATGGAAGATATTTTGAAGAATGTTTGTATTGTAACCAAACAGTTGTGCTGCACTATTTTATGGAAGCTTGTTTCTGCCCCCAAAGAATAAAACATTTTAAAAGATAATTGCGACTTTTTATCTCACAATTGCAAGTTTACATCTCGCAGTTCTGACTTTATTTCTCCGAATTGGGTGTTATAAAGTCATAATTGCGTGATACATAGTCGCAATTGCGTGTTATCTCGCAATTCTGACTTTTTTTCTTGCAACTGCGAGTTTATATCATGCAATTCTGACTTTATAACACCCAATTGCATGTAATAAAGTCAGAATTGTGAGATATAAACATGTAATTCTAAGAAAAAAGTCAGAATTGCGAGTTTGTTGCACATTTATAACTCACAATTCTGACTAGTGCGCTAAAAGCTAAGAGCACAGGTTGGGCTTCCCACTGATGCCTCAGTCGTGAAGTTTCTACTCGACAGGTAAAGTTTGGCATGCTATTTGGAGAAAACCATTTAAAATCACTGCTAGTAAAAGTTAATGTAAGCTATGATTAGCGATGCTAGCATTTAATAGGCGTTCCCTCTCGGGAGCAGGTAGTGTGTTGAGCATGTGCATTTTTTCAAAAAGTGGAGAGGGCGGTTCTTTTCTAAAATTCAGGAAAATCCTCCGCTATACCTTTAACAAATACTTGCTAATAGGCTATTTAAGGTGCAAGTGTCATTTTTTAGCGGCATCTAGTGGTGAGGTTGTGAATTGCACCCAACAGAAGTTACGGTGGCCGACAGGAAGTGATGTCGTCGTCTGAGACAGCAGAGAGTAGCTAGTTAAACAATGAGGTTTCTTTACAAAGATAAATTAAGAAATTAGGTTTACTTAATCATTCAGTAAAACGACATGTTATTGCGAATATTATTGTTACTTTATAGTGGTGTTATGATATAATGACATCATTATGTCAGTGTTTTATTCGCTGACTTTAACTAGCTTCTTTGCACGAAGAACAACATAGTGATGAAACGCGTTTGTCCGCTCAGGGCCACTGTAGAAACATGTCGATGTAAGCGGACCCGCGGTGTGTGTAGAGAGAAACGCCCCATTCTAAGCTAATTAAAACATAACGGTTCATTATGTAAGGTCTTTATACACCACTGAAAACATAGTTATGTATGTAATATTGCATTTCTGTCAACAGATCCTCCTGAATATTACACACTGCACCTTTAAAAAATAACTAGAGCGTTAATTATTGCAGTTTCCCGCGCTGTCAGTGAGCTGGCGTTAGTCGACTGCGCAGATGCAGACGAGATTCAGAGAAACTTCAGTGTGGCATGAGCTGACGCAGACAGAGGAATAGCAGCAACGAGCGCTTATAATGCCTCTTAAGAGCGGGAACGGGTGACTGGAACACTGCGCGTGCACTGGACATGAGCCTGATCCGCGTTCACACACAGCAGGTGAGGATCTGCGTCATTACTGTGATGATGTGCCATTGTGTTTGTTTACTTCATATTAAAGTTGTGCAGAAGAGCAGTCGGTGTTCGCATGCATTACGCACGTGACGCGGGAGAACCAGAATCTGACCATTGCGCATTCACATATGGAAAGAAATTACGCAGCATATTATAATAGTGCCTGACTCAGACATATGAGGTGTTCAGTGAAGGTGACAATGTAATGCATTAATGCACGCAATTACAGTACGCATGTTATAGCATATTATATACATCCGCATTTGTTTATGATGATCAATAAACATAACTACATGGAAACCTAGTGGATGATACAGTAGGACGCATTGTCTCCGTGCTATTTTTAGACACTGGCAGAGAATTGCAGTAGTGTGTGTGTGTGTGTGTGTGTGTGTGTGTGTGTGTGTGTGTCAAGTTACTGCTGCAGAAAGAGCGAGGAAATGTAGACCAGGACAAAATGGGTGGTTAATCTAGCAGCACAAAACAATACAATCTTCAATATACATCCAACAATTCTAGAGATTAATATGGTTGTTGTTGTTGTTTATTACAGCCAATACTGATCATTTGTAAGTGTGATACCAATATACAGAACCAATCTTTAATAATATTTTCTTCTTTAATACAATAAATAAATAATCATTGGAATACCACGTCAGTAAAACATATGCATTATGAATGCATTCAATTTGAATAATTTATTATAGCATAAATGGATGCAATAAAAACAATTTGAGCAAATTGCACCTTAATTATTCGCCTGTTGTTTCCCAGTGAAATGCTGTTTCTTTGTAAAGTCTATTCTTCATAAAAGCACCATTATAGACATGGCAGATTCTTGTAAAGTCTTATAAACCAATCAGGTCAACCAGTGGATCTCTGAGCTGAGTGAGTGAGTGGAGGCGGGGCTCATTTGAATATTCATAGAACCGCGCATACTAAATGAGGCAAGGGTGTCGAGTTACATTCAAGATATTATAAGGAATGAAGGTTTTTATTTTATTTTATATGTCATGATTTGTGAGTTTTCAGGGACAAAATTATTGACAACAAGGGGACTTTAAATAATATACCCTTAAAAATGCTCCACATTAATGATCTCTTAAAGGAATAGTTGCTCTGAACCTGCATGAGTTAGTTCTGTTGAACTCAATAGAAGATATTGGAACCAAACATTTTACACAAAGATATTGCTTCAAAGCAGCTTCTGTCATAAAGAGGGAAATAACAGAATCACGGATGAAAACTTAATCAAATATGAGACACATTCAGCTCTAATATGTCATTTTCAGACCAATGTTGATTCAGATCAGTTCAATAATGTTCAATATCTGATGCAGAAATAGTAAAGCCAATTCAGTCAGTCTGTCTAAAACCAGTGCGTGCCAGACTCATTCTTGATCTAGTTTAGAAAATGGTGCTAAAATATGAGCAAAAAATATATAAAAAATGATATCTGGTGGCTGAATAATTTTTGGTTTGACTGTATACAGTATATGAAACTCTGTCAGTCACAGCACACTGGATTCCTTCCACTTGCTCCTGTTTCTAGGAAGTGTGCCTGAGTGTTTCGTTCTCGCTCACGTTTAACTTCGCCTTCGGACCTCGTGCTCGAGTGACGGATCCGCTATGTTGACTTTGCGAAGTCTCCTGTTGGTCGCGGTGTGTCTCTCCATCCGGGAGACGCTCGAGGAGTCGATGGATACAGGAGGAGATGAAGACGCCAGGACTCACTCACTCGACTCCTTCTCCAACTCATCCTTGTTGACCAACAGCTCACAAAATCCCAAGGCAGATCAGACGTCTGCTCCGAGAGTTACGCACGGGGAATCCGACGGGATTCACGAGGGGTTTGGCAGAACGACGACGGACTCTCTCCCGTGTTCTCAGACGACGTGTTCTCCGAGAACCGACACACTTCAGACTTCCTCGGACTCTCTGACTGGCGTTCCCAGCGGAGACTCGTCGGGACCGAAGCTGCTGGACGCGGCCGATACCTGGACGGAACCGGTTCCTCTGCGGGCAGGTCAGTGATCGACACGCACTTTAACCAAGCGGCAACCTTCCGATCTCTCTCTTGAAACCAACACGGAAGTGGCTTAACCCTCTGGCGCTCTACGGTCATTCTTGACCGAAAAAGTTACATTTCGTTTTTTGTAGAATTGTTTACTTCATCGGAATCGTACGAAACTTGGTAACTGTGTGAAAAATCATGAACATGATTCAAACCGTTTTAATGGTCCTGAAAAAAAAACAGTCACACTTGTGCTCCTCGCGGTCAGAAATGACGCATTGGAAATGATGAGAGAGTTTCCTCTAGTGGAAGCGTTTGGTACTGCAGCCGAACACACTCTCACTGAAAGATCATTTACTGAGATATCAGCCTCAAATGTGAAACACAACTTGTTTAGATTTATGGCTTTGATTTTCTCACAGTTTTTGAAAATATATAGTTCATATAGAAATTGAAAATGTTATTTTTGCACATTTTTCATAACAATACACGTAAAATTCTGTACCTTTTTAAGTTCACTTTTTAAAACTTTTTCTACTTTTCTACCAAGTGTCGTCAGGTCTATGCTCAAAAAGTGAATAAATGGATTATAAATACAGCATAAATATATTTTAGTACCATAAATCCCCTAAAAATACAAAATATTAAATAAAAAAACATAATCGAACTAAAATATAGTAAATTAATTTCATTGAAATAATTATTATTATTACACATGAAGAGCACCAGATTCATCCACTGGCCACTAGAGGCCGGCTGCAGAAGAGACTCAATCCCATAGACCTCCATGTTAAAATGCCCAACTTTACAGCAGAATAAAACATGTTTACAGTCTGGTGTAAAAAGTGGTTTTGGTTTATATTGCTAATGTTGTCCTTCATGACGACTGTGAGGGAGTGAATATTTTTATAACTCATCGATTTAAATGATATGAAATCTTAAAGTTCTGCATAATTAAGGGCGTGGCCACTTGAGTGACAGGTGGATTGCCGCTGATGTCACTCCTAGCCGTTTGTCTGCTGTCTGTTAGCGTCACGTCACCTCAGCTAATCCGCCTCGCTGCCCATTTACGTTTATCCGGGAGTGACGCTGCCAAGATGGCGACAGCCGGCTCCGCGCACTTTGGGCTTTGAAAACGCTCTTCAGAAACACTACGGGTGACGTCACACACACTACGAACATATTTATTTACAGTCTATGATTTTAACGTTAAACAACCCAAAGGAACAGTGTATCTGTCCATGAAGTATTTTCATCAAAGAACAGAGCCAGTAGTTGTAGTAAAGTATGAGTATAGAGTTCTGGTTCTGGCTGTAGTAGAGGTTCTGGGTAGAGTAGCACTCTGAACCCCAGCGGACGCCGACGGCAGCCTAATTACGGTCTATTTTGAGTCGTACTGGAGGAAAGTGGAGCTGACTGCTAAAAGAGGCGTCTGCACGTTCATTATTAATGTTAGCAGCTCTGTGTTTGATGTTCTTGGCTTTGCATTTCCCTTTTCCAGAAGAAGTGAGCGTGCTGGAGCTGGGCACCGATGCCACCATGCCATCCGAAGACCTGCCTCTGATCTTCGAGGACGTCGCATCGCCATCCGTACTGTCCGTCACCGTGGCGCCGGCTGCCGTGACGATGGGAGACACGGAGCGAATGATGTCCATGGATACGGAGCGAACGGTGTCCATGGATACGGTGCACACTTCCTCTGATGTCCTTCTCTCAGGAACGCTGGACTGGCAGACGTCTGGAGCGAGAGCCTCCGTCACAGAACCTGATGCGTCACTGGAGCGAAGTGAGAATGCTTCCAAATCATATAATAAAAAACAAAACAATAATAATATATAGATGAGTAAAGGTTGATGATAAACTTAAAAGAGCCAGGTCTGAAAGTTTAAAATAACTTTGAAGAGCTTGAAGGTTTGAAGGTTTTACTTTAGAGACAGTCAAAAAAATTACTAGCATGTTTTAGCATGCTGCTAGCATAATTTAACCGATTGCTAACATGTTTTATTATATTGTTAGCATGTTGCTAACGTGATTTTACATGTGGTTACCATGATTAGCATGTTGCTAGCATTATTTAACACATTGCTAACATGATTTTTTTAACACTTGTTGCTAACATGATTTAACATGTTGCTAACATGATTTAGCACACTGCTTTCATGAATTAACATGTTGCTAACATGATTTAACACGCTGCTAGTATTTTTAAGCATGTTGTTAACATGATTTAACACGGTGCTTTCATGGATTAACATGTTTCTAACGTTTTAACACATTGATAGCATGAATTAACATGTTGCTACATGATTTAGCACACTGCTAGTAGGAATTACACCTTGTTAACAGGAAATTAAACTTTGCTGGCATGAATTAACACACTGCTTTCATGAATTAACATGTTGCTCACATGATTTAACACACTGCTAGTATTTTTAAGCATGTTGCTAACATGATTTAACACGGTACTTTCATGGATTAACATGTTTCTAACGTTTTAACACATTGATAGCATGACTTAGCATGTTGCTAGCATGAATTAACATGTTGCTACATGATTTAGCACACTGCTAGTAGTAATTAACACTTTGTTAACAGAAAATTTAACTTTGCTGGCATGAATTAACATGTAGCTAGCATGATTTAGCTGGTTGTTAGCATGTCCTAAGCTAGTTGCTAGGCTTTCCCAGTGATAGATACGTAGTGGATGTAGCTTAAATACTAATAGAGTTATAGAATTTAAGTTTTGACCCCCTCAATGTAAGTCTATAGCATTTTAAATCGTCATATTTAGGAAGTTGGATCGGTTAGAAAAGATATAGAACAGTCTGAAGGTCAAGCCAACATACTGAAATAAAAACTAAACATTAGATTAGAAACACCGTAACATCATATCAGCTTCTACAAGATGAACGGATGTATTTTTGTAAAGCATTCTGATTGGTCCTGCAGACGATGACATCACACAGAGCTCAGTTACCCATCAGACTCTGGCGGTCGTTCACGAAGATCTGGAATCTAAAGGTTGGTGCGTGTGCGTTTAAAGCGCTAGTTTCTGACACGCCGCGAGCTGAACCGACGTCTCTGTCTTACAGATGAGCCTGATGAAGACGAGGAGGAGGAGTCTGAGGAGGAGAGTGAAGAGGACCTGATGGAGAGCACCCTGGCTCCACACACGCGGCCGCCATACAGCCTGATCCCCCCTCCCCCCGTCTGGGTGCAGCGGAACCAGGGCCTCGGTGAGAACACACACACACACACACACACAGCCATGCTAGCGTGAGTCTCGTCAGGAGCTTCACTACTAACGTTCTGTGTTTGCTGTGTGCAGTGCGGAGCTGGGTGGAGCTGATCCGAAGAGGTGCGCAGACTCACACCAGTTCATGTTTCTGGAAGAGTCTGTTCTACTCGCCTTGAGCGAAAATACTGTTAAAACAGGGAAATATTATTACAATTTAAAATAGCTGTTTCTATATGAATTTATAGCAGTGTAATTTCTTGTTAATTCATGTTAACTGCGTGCTAAAAGATGCTAGCTACATGCTAATTCATGTTAGCAATGTGTTAAAACATGTTAGCAATGTGGCAATTCATGTTAGCAGCGTTCAAACATGCTAGCTACATGTTAATCCATGTTTGCAACGTGTTAAAACATGTTAACAACATGCAAATTAATTCTAATTTATGTTAACAGTGTGCTAAAACATGTAACCAAAATGCTAATTCATGTTAGCAGTGTGTTAAAACATGATAGCTACGTGCTGATTCATACTAGCAACATGCTAATTCATGCTAGAAACATAGTAATTCATGCTAACAATGCGTTAAAGCATGTAAGCTAAATGTTAATTCATGTTATCAATGTTTTAACAATATGCTAATTCATTCTAACAATGTGTTAAAACATGATATCAACATCCTAATTCAAGCTAGCAATGTTTTAAAACATGCTTACAACATGCTAATTCATGTTAGCAGCGTTCAAACATGCTAGCTACATGTTAATCCATGTTGGCAACGTGTTAAAACATGTTAACAACATGCTAATGAATTCTAATTTATGTTAACAGTGTGCTAAAACATGTAACCAAAATGGTAATTCATGTTAGTAATATGCTTATTAATTAAGATTCATGTTAACAACAAGCTTATTGTAATGCTAGTAACATACTAATTCATACTAGCAATGTTTTAAAACATACTGACAATGTGCTAAAACATGGTAGCAACATTCTAATGCATGCAACGTGCTAAAACTTGTTAATTCATGTTAGCGAATATGTTAAAACATGCTATAAACATGTTAATTCAAGCTAGTAACATGTTTAAACATGTTAATGTATGTTAATTTATTCTAATTTGTGCTTGCAATGTGTTAAACGCGCAAAAAAAAAAATGCAAATTCATGTAAGCAATGTGCTACGACATTTTAACAAAATGTTAAATCATGCTAGCAATGTCCTGAAACATGTTAATTAATTTAAGGCTTTGATCACAGAAATAAACCATTTACTATATAGTCACATGGACAACAGCTATTTTAAATTGTAATAATATTTCACTGTTTTTACTGTATTTTTGATCAAATAACTGCAGCTTTAGTGAGCAGAAGAGACTCTATCAGAAGCATTGAAACATGTTTGTTATCCCCCTGCTAGGCTGGCTACGTGTCGGGGATGTTGGCGCCTGTTGGCATCGGGATAGCTGGTGCTCTTCTGCTGGTCGGTGCTCTTTACAGCATCAGACTGATCCATCGCAAGAGGAGAGACAGCTTCAAACACCAGAGGAGGAAGGTACGCGGCTACAGTAGATTAGCTTGAGCAGTGGTGGTTTTAGTCTTGTGACTTTGCTACACACAAATAGCTACATGCTAATTGCAAATAGCTTAGGGTTAAAACATGATAAAAACAAGTCAAAATGTGCTAGCACTGTTGCTAGCACTACCATCATGTTAGCAAACAGGCTAATTGTGTTAGCATCTTGATAAACCCATACTAGCAACATGCTAATCATGTTAACATTATGCTAACAAAATGTTAATTGTGTTACTATCATGTTAATCATGTTACCAACATGCTAATTGTGTTAGAATATTGTTAAAAACATGCTAGCAACATGGTAATCATGTTAGCATCTAGCTACAAACATGCTAGCAACATGCTAATAATGTTAGCATTGAGCTAAAAACATGCTAATCATGTTAGAATCTAGTTAAAACATGCTATCAACATGTTCATAATGTTAGCATCTTGTTAAAAACATGCTAGCAACATGGTAATTGTTATCAGTCTATCATTTGAGCCCGTTGAAAGCTTCAGCAGATTAGCTTGAGTACTGATGGTTTTAATCTTGTGACTGTTCTTCAATGTTCGTCCCGTTCAGCCGCCCAGAGAAGTGCGTAGCGCCGGACAACGCCATGCTACTGGCCGACAGTTCAGAGGACGAGTTCTGACCCGCTGGAAGCATCTGTGCTTCAGTCCTGATGCAAACAGCAGCATTTCACACAAGTTTCTTCAATAGCATCAACACTCTTTTGAGAAGCCGTATGTAAGATGAACATTTGAACTAATCAGCATTTAATGAATAGTTTAAAATCCCTCTGTCTATGTTTTAAAGGAGTCGTAAACTTCAGTATTAAAATGTCCTGATAGTTTACTCTCCCCCTCGTCATCCAAGATGTTCTTGTCTTTCTCTCTTTAGTCGAAAAGAAATGAAGGTTTTTGAGGAAAACGTTTCAGGATGTTTCTCCATATAGTGTCTTCAATGGGGTCCAACGGGTCGAAGGTCCAGATGTGAGTTTCAGTGCAGCTTCAAAGTCTCGACACGATCCAGCCGAGGAATAAGAGTCTTATCTAGACAAACCAGCCGACATTTTAGAACAATGCTGACAATGTTATTTCATTCTAATTCATGCTATCAATGTGGTAAAACATGATAATGTTGAGCAATTGTAATTCATGCTAGCAATGTGCTAAAACATGCTAGCAACATGCTAATTCAAACAAGCAACGTGCTAAAACATGTTAATTCATATCAACAATGTCTTAAAACATGTTAATTCATGCTAGCAATGTGTTAAAACATGCTAGCAACATGCTAATTTAAACAAGCAACGTGCTAAAACATGTTAATTCATATCAACAATGTGTTAAAACATGTTAATTCATGCTAGCAATGTGCTAAAACATGCTAATTCAAACAAGCAACGTGTTAAAACATGTTAATTCATATCAACAATGTGTTAAAACATGCTAATTCGTGTTAGCAATATGTTAATTCATGTTAGCAATTTGCTACAACATGCTAATTAATTTAAAAGCTTTGATCACAGGAATAAATCACACTTAACTACTGTGATGATTTCAGTGTGTGGACGGAAGAAGACAGGGTTAAACTCTTGCGTTATATTAAAGTGTTTCAGAGAAACTTCGACCCGTTGGACTGAAGTCACTATACGGAGACATTCTCATCCTAGAGTGTTTTCCTCAAAAACCTTCATTTCTTTTCCACTGAAGAAAGAAACACATGAACATCTTGGATGAGTAAATGATCAGGAAATGTTGATTCTGAAGTGAACGACTCCTTTAAGAAAAGCCACTCGGATGAACCGTCATGATCAGTCATTCAGAGCAGTGTCATGTTTGCCGTACTCGTTTACTGAAAGACACACTCAAGTTTCCATCATTAGTTCAGAAACGTGTGGAAATCATACCAGATATTATTGAACACCTCATGAATAAAACAGTGTTGTGATATAATAGTGCTTTCATTCAAACTCAAGATTTGTGCTGTATCTGTGAACTAAAATACATCACCAGGCATACTATAGTTTCATTTAGAAAATATTTAATGATTGCGTATTCAAATGTTATCAACATTAATAAGTGTGTGTCGGGTGAAAGATCTGCTCATGTTTAGACGTACGCTCAAGTGCTTCAGTTCTTATCGAGATCCGCATTTAAAACATTCTAACTCTTCTATATTTTATATGAAAGTAAAATGTTTCTTTTAAATGGTGTTATTGGTTATTTCTAACTTATATTCGCATTACATCATGACATGAAATTCTGTACATAAAGTTGTTTTCACTGTAAATATGATTGTTATGATGCCAAATGTAGTTTTAATGACAATCAGATCTATATGAACTCCTGTACAATCTTTCAGTTCATGAATCATAAGTTCACTGCAGGCTTGATACGCTATTTCTTAATCGCTTCTTAAAGATATTGTTTGTCAGAGTTGTGAAATATGTTTACAGTAACGGGTGTTCAGTGTCTTAGACATGAAGAGTTCATCTCTGTAAATATGACAACAATAAACTATTCAATCATTTACGTTTGGAGTCGATTATTTTACATACAAAACATAACATATAGATACACACACACACACACACACACACACACACACACATACTCTCTCACACACACACACACACACACACTGACCAACATAAGAATTTTCACCGGAAAATGTCGTCTGAACAAGTAACATCCACTTTTGTTCTGACCAACTAAGGGAAAAAAGCATTGCAGTAAATCGCGCTGAATAAAGGGATTCTTCACCAAACAGCATTAAGCTTTGTATCAGTAGAAACCCGGTAGTATTTTCGAGTGACCGTGCTTCCCTCCCTCATGTCCCCCTGAGACCAGAGATTTCTGTATTGTGTATCTGGAAAAAAACCTCAGATGACGCAAAAATTGTCATTTAGCGTCATCTGAGGCTTTTTTGTCCAGAGGCGACAGACTCCAGCCAGTAGGAGGAGCTCGTCCCGCATCTTCAACCCGCCCATAGGGGGATCTCACCATAAAACGCCATCTTTTCAGTTTCGAGTCGACTAGTAGCCTAGCCGTATCATTTCTCCCGACACTGCCCTCTGTAACCGGTAGGTGTGGCTCGGGAGTGTCCTCGTAGGGCAGCGAAGCAAGTGCATTCTGGGAGTTGTTTTCTTTCATCCACATGAGCCAAAAGTACATTTTCTGGCTTTTCTCTAGATGGCACCAACTTCTAAAATAATTTCACATTTCTACTACATAAATGACCAACTTTAAATACACATTCATCTTTCCAGCGGTGAAATATCACTTTAAATCTAACGATCGCTTATCACATCACGTCAAACCGTGCAAATTCCACTGGAATTTGGAATTCATTATCTTAAGCACATTCCCTTTTGGATCAAGAAAGCTTAATTTACACAAAATTCTGCATGTTAATATTAATTTTCAAACATTTTCTCAGTATGTTGACAAAGTTTGTCAAAACAAAAAGTATCAAACATCCCTTGATAAAAAAAACTATTATATACATTATTAAAATTGTCAAGTGTTTATCCATCATGCATTTTTACACTGAAAATACTACATTACAGTAATTACATACATAAATATGATTTCCAAATGAAAAATGTAGGTAACACTTTATTTTATGGTGTCCTTGTTACGCGTGTTACATGTAGTTGCTGTAGTAATAACTATAAATTATGCATAATTACATGCAACTAACCCTAATCCTATAGTAAGCACATGTAGTTACTTAATCTTACTCAGTACTTAAATGCATAATTACACTGTGACAAAGACACCTTAAAATAAAGTGTAGAGTGTATGGGAGACAAAAAAACAACGACTTATAATTGCCTAAGTGACCTACAAATGTTTTCAACGGTAAATCAAACTGACCTTCTCCGTTTGCCCTCTCACCCCGACAATCAGGAGGAACGAGAGACTCACATCTGCGATGACAATTAAACTTACAGTCTGGAGAGAAATGAAGAAACATGTTATTGCTCAGAAGACTTAATTAAGTTCAGTATATCGAGGTTGACTTGACTCGAAGAAAACTATTTTAAACGTTTTCTTTAAAATCTCTACAAATCAAAGCTCAGTTTAAGATCTCTTCCAAAACTCAGGGAAGAGAGACACATGTGAGATTACCTTTTACAAGGACAAACAAATCTGATTTGATTTCTCACCGATGTTTAAACTCTTAAAAATAAAGCGTTGAAAAGGGGGTTTTCTATGAAAGCTTGTTTCCACCACAGAATAAAAAATGTAAAAGATAATTAATACTTTTTATCTCAAAATGGCGGGTTTACATCACGCAATTCAGATTTGATTTCACAAAATTGCGAGATACAAAGTCAGAATTGCGAGATATAAAGTCAGAATTGCGAGGAGATATAAAGTCAGAATTGCGAGGAGATATAAAGTCAGAATTGCGAGGAGATATAAAGTCAGAATTGCG
>FLSR01000172.1:647809-658214 GCA_900092035.1 Leuciscus waleckii
ATCTCACACACACACACACACACACACACACACACACACACAACAGTAGATGAGCTGCAGAGTCTCTGAACACACACTCATGATCCTCTCATGAGAGATAAAGTGGGTCAGATCTCGGGTGAACGACTGCATCATGCTCTCGCTCATGTCTTTCAAATGTCAATCATTCGCTTTTTAAATCAAACGGATGTGAGTCAAACTGAGACTCTGAAGTCGATCTGAAAACATTTAGGAAACATGAATTGTATTAAACACATAAACAACACAAATTATACTACAGTAACTGACCAGATGTTTTAGTTGACAGTATTGAGACGAGTGCTTTTATGGAGCTAAAACTAAAATCATTGTTGGTTAAAGTTACTTTTAAAAGTAATGCATTACAATATTGAGTTAATCCAGAGACAATTTGGTTAATCCCTAAAAAGTAACTAATTGTATAAGTTACTTTTTCTAAAATAAAATAAAAATTCTACCAAACTTTTTCACACTAAAAATTAAAAGAATGAGCCTCAGGCTGAAGTGCACATTCACAATCATTTATACAGTAGAGGGAGCAGATCACATGACTAATGTAGTGATTCAACGACAGCACTAAAAACTGTGAATTTTTGAGGGGATATGGTTGAATAATAGAATAATATCTATTTTTATTTCATCATTAAGTAATACTTTGAAAATACCATAGTTCACTACCACTATTACTTCATTAGTTCAATACCACGGTAATTCACTGCTTCATGGTCCCGCCACATCAGCTTCAAACACACAGTCAACTTCCTGTCTGAGACTGAACACAGAGGAGAACCTCAACACATCACACCAAATTCTGAAAACACGAACACACACACACACGTTTCCGTCGCAGCCCGTCACGCAGAGTGTGTCGTTCTCAGGCTGGTCAGAGTGTCACTTTGTTGTGGTGGTGTTACTGCATGCAGGTGTGTGGGCGTTTACCTCTGTTCAGGTCACTGGATCTTACTGGAAGCGCTCGGGATGACGTATCGGGAGGTAAAGCACGGGATACACACCACACTGCAGTGTTTCAAACTTTTTCAGACCCCTTGATGGATATCAAGATGAACTAATCTTTCACAAAAGCCCCAAAATAATACATAGTGCACAAGATCACAGCCGTGGAGGTCATTTTGAAGACCCCTAAACGTCATTCGCCGAAGTGTGCAGTTTACGACCAGAGCACACCGTACGCAGTTCATGGTTTTACATTGCTTTAACTCATCAAAATAAGTTAAGCAGTTTTCAACTTTTTCTTTATAAGTTATACAAGATGCAACACATTTTTAAGTCAGTTTAATGTGATTTGAGTTGAAATTACTTAAATATCCAAGATGATTGTACTTAAACGCAGCAATTTATTTTTATTTTTTATTTTTTTTTTTTTAGTGTGGTTAGGAGACCTGAAGAGCTAAACATCCATAGATCTGAAGCACAGGCTTGTCAATCTTCCATCGGTTATATATGAAACGTGAACAAAGTGCAAGTTCTAGGCACTTGTGATTCATACAGCAGGTACAACAGTATTTCAAAAACAAGATCCAAATGGACTATTATTTAAAAAAAAATGTATGGAATATTGCAGTATTTGCATTATAATGTGCTCTGGTAATCTTTAACTCTTTCCACGCAAGCGTTTTTTTTGTTTGTTTTTTTTTATCAGCCAAATGCAGCATTTTTTATCATTTTCACAAAACGTTTTTGGCTCCCACTATATATAGATATATAGATAAACTAGTTTCATGCATTTTTTTGATCAACACTTGAATAATGTGGGCATGTTTAATTAAAAAAGCAACATTTTAAACAAAAGCTCAGAAAGTAGTTGCGTTTTTCGTCTGGAATCCGGATCGTGTCCATCAACTCCGGGGCAACCTGTCACTCAGATGAGATCCAACAACAGCAAACCACAACCATCCAATCAAATCCCCATCAACAAAATCAAGCCCCGCCCTCATTTGTTCATAGCAGTTTCACTCGGATACGTCAGCTTCAAGAGCTCGTGTGTGTGTGTGTGTGTGTGTGTGTGTGTGTGTGTGTGTGTGTGTGTGTGAGGGGAAGAGTCTGTGGTTGGAAAGTTACAGGCAGATGCTGTTAACCGCAGAGGACAAACAGAGGCGGCCGGAGGAGGAGAGATGCTGAATGAGGGCTGAGATGTGTGAATGTTTGAGTGACACCTAATTCTGAAGTGTCTTCTCACACACACTCTTCTTTAACTTCCCCTTCTTTCATGAATCTTCGTCTAACAAATAGGTGAGAATTCTTCTTATAACCAAAACAATGACCATGCATAGCAACAGCATAGAAACCACCCAGAACAGCCTGGCAAAATGTGTATCTGAAAATGGTTAGATTATCAAAAACACAATATAGACAGATAACATCTGCAGATGATTGAATTATGATAGTTCATTCACTTCACAACCTGTCGAAAGTAAACCAAGACTTCATGAACCAATCATTGTTCAAACACTAAGCAATGGAAATGTTTTGTAGGTAACAAAGGCAGACTTAAGGCCAGTCAAGTCGTGCTATCGTTCCTCTTTAAAGTTAAAAGGGTGAAGGCTATGAAAGGGTACTTTTGTTGTTGGAGAAACTGAGTGTAACAATGGTTTGTATGGACTGGATGCATGCGCTTGACCTTTTGACTGGGGGAAGCAGCCCTTACTGAAGTCATTGTCAGTAATGTGTGTTTATTAGTGTGGGTGTTTAACTGACACTGCATGGATGCATAACGATGTACGGGAATAGTTCCACTAAAAATGAAAATTATGTTGTCACATAGGTGTCAATTTGGGTGGGGACGGTGAGTACGCGTGCCCACCAGATTTTGTCATGAGTCATTTTGTACCCACCACTTTTAACTTAACGTCCATAATAATTGGACTTTGGGTTAGATTTTCTGACAGTTTTCAGTGGTTATGAGGAGAAATATGGGGATCATTGATCGTTGTTTAGGTACATAAACCACATTATGCTGTTTTCCTTACAATAGGCTCTAATGAAGCAGAAACGCTTAATGTCAGATTACGTCCATAATAATTTGACTTTTGTTTCGATTTTTTGAACATTTTCAGCAATATTATGAGCAATATGAGAGAGAAATTTGGTAATCATTGTTTAGGTACATTAAACCACGTCATGACATATGTCAACATGTAGGCTACTTATGAAGCAGAATAGTGGGTCATAGTCTAATGCTTTTTGAAAACTTAAGGCTTTCTTCTTCATAAAACGAGTCGGACATCATCACATTTTGTATACAATAATTTATATACATTAATAAGCTACAGGACATCGTCTTTCAAAATATGACCTGCGAAAAAAAAAAAAAAAAAAAAACTTTAATTACTAATAACGTCACCCTGGGTCTTTAATTACTCATGACGTCACCCTGGGTTAACTTTCATTGTTTGCGGTGTCAGTGTTGATTGGACGAACACCGCACGCGATTTGTTTACATAAAGGCTGTATCATTGTGCATCTCATATATCGCCGACTGCACTATCAACTTTATCTTGACTTTTCACACAATAAAGGCAGAGTTGCCAATTCTCGCGCGTTCAGCGTGAGACTCACGCAATTGACACTTTTCACAGCAAAGAGGACACTGTCACCGACAGATAAGACAGAGCAGGATCCTTTTGATATGAAACTAATTCTCAGCTCTCAAATTCGGTCAATTTTATTACGAAATTCAAACAATAAATACCGTGTTGGCGCTTTTAAATGTGACAGATCGCTGTAGCGCCTCAGTTCAAGCGGCGTGTGAACCGATCATCTCTCTTTACTACTAGTTAGTTAATAGTAAATAAACACGTATAAACAATAATAGGTAGGTTGAGTACAACTTATCGAAATGTAAATGCCTCATGCATCGATCAATCAGTGTTTTTCAACCGCGGAAAGAGGTCAATAAAACAGCTGGAGAGCAATAGGCTTTGTTACATTTACCTCAGGAAAGACATTTGATGACCATAGCAGGTTAGTTGGCAAGAATAATTTGTATTTTATAATATATTTAGTATTAGTAGCCTGTAAATGAGTATTTTGCTAAATATGTGCACTATATTACATATTTATTATATTTTTACTTATATCATTAAAATATTATAAATTTGTTATTATAATAAAAAACGCATTATATTTAATAATGCCTAGCCTGTTTACAGCATTATGTGAGAATTTCTTTGAGAAAATGTACATGTATTACTGTACTATTTATCCAAATAAATCGATATTGAATCAAGATCTGAATCAAACCACAAGAATTGAATTGAATTGAAATTGTACAAATTTTATAAAGCAATAATAAAATCAGTAGCCTACCAGTCATTGCACCATGCAAACATGGTAACATGTTGTCACTAAACTTAGTAAAATTATGTTTAGTTAGGCTACTAAATGTTTTGACATCACAATAGCCTACACAGTTGTTTTAATTTTTTTTAATTTTTTATTTTTTAACATACCCCCAATCCACCCTTTCCAATGAGACGGTGTCTTCTTCGCTCCAACTGTCGCGTTCACTCATTCGTAATTTTCCCCCTCAAACGCTAAAACTACTGTTCCGTGACTGTCCAAAGAATGTAAATATGAGGCACGTGATTGGTCGTCAGTGGCTAAGCATCTAGCTGTGCAAGTTAGTATTTACGGGTTGGGAAGTCGTGTTTACGTCGTCAGGTGCGTTCAGTCACTTTGGTCGGAGTAAGAGGGCGGTGAATTTATAATGCCACTGTATACTTCATCATATATTATATTATGTTATATTATGCTATCATATTTTGTGCAGAAAACTAGCTATATTTGTTGTACAGCCTGACAATGCTGAACACCTATAAGTATTGCTGTATTCTGATTTGTTTTTCTCACTTACATGCCACCAACTTGTACAGATCGGGGCTTAAAGTCCCCCTGTAGTCAATAATTGTATCCCTTAAAGGCACACTATGCAAGATCTGTTCCTTAATATAACAGTAATATAAACTCGTAGTTAGGCGAATCATCCCGATAGCAAAGCAGGAGGGGGACGCCGATGGCAAAACCAGCAAAAACCTCTATGGAAGACACTAGCAAACATTTCAGACGTAAATCATGGCAGAGTCGACGAAGAAAGCACGGTCGGAAGAGTGCAGAGACGGCTCTGCCTGAGTGATATTTACGTCAGTAACGTTAAATACAAGTACTCCACAGCGACTGTAGGGGTGGCTGTTTGAGGAAAACGAAACTGTTAGTGTGTCTTTAAAACTCATCTTTGATCACCACAATGACATATTAAATGTTTTTTCCTTGAAAAACACGGTTCGCCAAAAGAGTAGTATGTCCGAATACATAGTTTTCGAAAAACAGTTGGCGGGATGTACCTGGATGACCTACTACTTCCAGCGAGATTCTAAAGTGCGCATACGATGGACACTTTACTCTCCCATGAGGCCACAGGATAGGTCTTGTGAATAGCAGTGAAGTGATGCAAATGACGCTAGAAGGTCACATGACGGTAACAACATGGCGAATGCAGTACGTCTGAATTTCATTCATACTACCCATATTCATACTATACAGAACATGCTTCTTTTAACGGTCGTGAAGTAAATGAAAATTCAAATGTATAGTAAAGACAGTACGCCTTTTCAGACTCGACAACAAGCTGAATGGAACGCCTACTTCTCTAGATCCAATCAATTCCCAGAGAGAAAGAACAAGCCACACCCTCTATTTTCCCCTTTCAATATTCATATCACTCAAAAAATACATCACAATACTGAAGTCGGCCGCAACTTCTGGTTCACGCAGACCTTAAAGATGTCGGTCTAGTGCGTGTTTAAATTGAAAGAACGGAATGGTTTACATCCCACAAAAAGAATGGAAAAGTAGAGCAGTAGAATTAAAAAAACGCGTTCTGTGTGAACACTGCATCATTTTACACTGTGCACGTTTGGCACCGCAAAGCGGGGTTAACACTGTGGTAAAAAGCTAAAAAGCATTGCTAATCCCACTGCTAAATTACAAGTGTACTCCAAGTGTACTCCAAGTGTACTCCAAGTGTACTCCAAGTGTACTCCAAGTGTACTCCAAGTGTACTCCTTTACCCCGGGGTTAAGCTCAGTCTGAAAAGCCCTAAAGCTATTATAAGTCTTTTTATAGCGCTTTTTGTGCTTGACTGCCCCATTCACTCATTTGTTGTATGAAAGTCATACAGGTTTAGGGTAAATGATGCCAAAATTTTAACTTTAATTAAGTTTTAACTCACATCTCGATAAAAACATCAAATGTTGAGGTTGCACAGTACCTTTCTCTCGATGATTTCTGCTGCGAGATGCTTCGCCTGCTGGAAGCCGAGGCGTCCCTCGGGGATCTGTACCTCCTCTTTGAAGAGCCCGATCTGAAAGAGGACACGCATGGGCCTCGTCACTGTGTATTCGGGCTCCATGGACAGCTGAGAGAAAGAACCTGAGAGGAAAGAGAAGAGGTCATCTCAGAGACCAAACTCGGTTCCTTCAGACGTTCACAGGTTCAGACTTACCTGGACCCATCTTGCTGTTTTTTTTAACTATCTTGTAATTGCAAATCTGTTTTATAGTGCATCACTAATGGTTAAATATATCATCATCAGAAAGCCAAAGATCTTTGGATGAAAAATGCCCCAAAGAAGAGGCTCTTTCAAGCTTAAGGCAGCAAATGAAACTAGCATTGAGCTGCCTTTGTTAACATTAAGATTAAACCTTAATATAGTCGTGCTCCAAAAGAGGAACTTACCAGAGACATAACTGCTGATGTCAACGCTTTTTGGGCGGAGGTTTGTGTTGGCAGCCATTTTCTTAACGTTGGTGAATTCGAACTAGCACATTTCACAGACCTGTTTGAGACGCTTCTGTCGCTGCTCTGGTTTCCTCATGCTTTAGCAGTCGAATGACAGGCAGCGGAGACAGGAAGTTGACACTCAAACTTCAGTGTTTCTGCATGTGACGAGTGGGTCTGCAGAGCTGCCCACCAAACACAGCTCATCAAACCTTATCTGATTAACTTTAAAACAGTAGGGAACTGAAAGCATACGTGCAAGTGCTGGGCTCAATAGCCCTTTAGTATATAAAGGGACTAATTTCAGTTGAATACTTTACAAATGTGCATTAAATCAGTGAACTGTGTGTCTTGAGCTACACAGAGATCCAATGTCAAACTTTGACAAAAAAAAAAAGATTCCCCCTGTTGTTGACCATTAAAGTCAGGTGATCTAACGCTCTGAGCTGCAGAACAATTTTACTCTCAAATTGAGTATTTTTACGCGCCAACAATGTACTAAAACTGAAAAGTTTCCCTTGCATCGTTTCCATACAGACGACAACATTGTCAAAACGATAGCCATTCATGTCTGTCCCAATAGCCTCGTGGGCAGCACGACTACATATAGCGCCGTTGCGCTTCGGGTGACCTGAGTTTGAGTCCTGGCTCGCAGACCTTTCCCGATCCTCTCGCTCTCTTTCTCCCCTCTAGCTTCTTGTCCCCTCTATACCATCCTATGATAATAAAGGCAATAAGAAAAAAAAAAGAAAAAAAAAATCGATCACCATTCACACGGGTCAGTGAAAGTACCATCCTATGATAATAAAGGCAATAAGAAAAAAAAAAGAAAAAAAAAATCGATCACCATTCACACGGGTCAGTGAAAATTATTTAAAAAGAAACACTAAATATCAGGGACCTTCAATACCAAGGGATAAGACTACCCTTCATTTGCTAACAGAGGATATTGGATTGACTGACATATGGCGCTTGGTAAATCCAACAGAAAGAGAATATACTTTTTTTTTTTCTCATTGCCATAAATCTCACTCTAGGATAGATTTTTTCTTGCTTTCGAACGTTTGTAAAATTGGAGTAATGGTATTATCAGACCATCATGCGACTGTGGAATTGGGTATAGCTCTAAATACAGAAGCTGGTAGAAAGGAAAGATGGCGTTTAAATACTACATTATTACAAGATGAGGAGTTTAGCACATTATCGGCTGATGATCTGACCTCCTTCTTTGAAGTGAATGTAGGAAGCACCTATAAGTTGGCGTCTGTATGGGAGGCGTCAAAGCATTCATTAGAGGGAAATTGATTGCACAGGCAGCTTAGAAAGAAAAAGGAAGGAAGAGACTTTGTTAAGAACTTGGAAGCAACAATTTGTTCACTGGAGGAGTTGGCTAGACATTACTCTAATGATTTATATCAGGATATTTGTAAATACTAATTTCAATTACGTGAGATATAAAATAAAAAAGCAGAATATGCTCTATTTAGACTACGGACAAGGTTTTATGAAGAAGGTGTAGAAGCGGACAAGCTCCTGTCCTGACCAAAACATTATTCCGGCAATTAAGAAAGGGATGTATGGTATCATTGACAAAAGATATAAACAAGGTTTTTCAGAAGTTCTATAAACATCTATATAAATCTTCAGGTAGTCTGGATGGAGAATTTTTTTTCCTTTTTTTTTTTTTTTAATATGGAATTACCTAAATTAGATGTATTGCAATTCGAGTCTCTAGACCTTCCCATTACACAAGAGGAGGTTAAAGCTGCAATAACCTCTATGAAATCTGGCAAATCGCCAGGGGTGGGCGGGTTTCCAGCTGAATATTATAAAAAAAAGTGTGTTGACATAGTGGCCCCAATTCTAACAGAAGTCTATTTAGAGGCATTTGAGGCTGAAGTATCGCCTAGTACTTTCATGGAAGCACTGATAACACTGATACCTAAAAAAGATAGGGATTTAACAGATCCGGCTAATTTTAGGCCAGTAAGTCTTATTAATGTGGACTGCGAGGTGTTGGCAAAAACGTTAGCTTCACGTTTAGAAAAGGTTCTACCAAGTATAATTTATATGGACCAAGTGGGCTTCATTAAAGGGTGGTCATCAGCCGATAATATGAGAAGGCTAATTCATCTGATGAGGCAAAATTCTTCAGAAAACACCCCAATCGCGGCTTTATCCTCCTTAGACACCGAAAAGGCTTTCGGTTCACCCATTCTTTTTAGTTCACCCATTCTGGTGTAAAGTTCTGGCAGTACTTGAAGAGTGGATGGGGTCTAATTTACCCGTGGAACCACAACTATGCCTTCTTGGAGATAAATCAGTGATACCCAACATATAAAAAAATACATGTACTCTTATTAAGAGTGGTTGTATTAAAGCTGCCAGGATGATTTTACGAAATTGGAAATGCCCCAAAACCCCAGACCTGAGAGACTGGTTTGATGGGAAGATTGAAATTGCTACATATGAGAGCATGTTGGGGAGACCGCATAATGAGGGAGAAAAAGAAAAGAAAAAAATTGCATGGGATAATTATTGGCAGCATATAAAAATGGTGTAAATGAATGGGACTGCTTAACAATTGTTTAACTCCAGTGCTTTTATTTTGGTTGTATTCCACTGATGGTGACTAGTGGCTGAATGTGTAATTGCAAAGGTGATTACTGAATAATGTGGTGATGTACTCTGAAGTTTTGACTGTTGAACAATAAAAAAGTTGAATTATAAAAAAGAAATGCTTCGAACAATTCAGAATGGTTGAATTATAAAAATTAAAAAAACTTTTTATTTACACAGAGACGATAACGGTATCGTCCAAAATCGTTCCGTTTTTAGTTGAAAACTGTGTCGTGTAAACTTACTTAATAGTGACTGTAACTGAGGGGCCGTTTACACAACACAGTTTTTAAACTTTTTACAAAAGTTTTGGCCTTTCATTTACACGACAACAGTGTTTTGGGGGGCCTGAAAGCGCAAACTTTTGAAAACGGGTTTCAAAGTGCAAGTTTTTGAAACCTATAGCGTTATAATCTCCATGTAAACAACAAAAAACGCAAATTTGTGAAAATGGTGACGTCATGCGCATGTGTATCACGGGTTCAGTCAACATGGACGTAGTTTTTTACAAAGTGACATTGCCACCTACTGGCCTGGCAGCAGAATACAGCGTTTTTAATTGTTTTTCTGGGATCTGTGTGAACAGGGATCATTCTGACAATATTTTCGTCAATACGCAAAGAACATGAAGGAAACACTTTTCTGTTTTTAGTACATCATTGTCGTGTAAACGTACCCTAAATGGAAAAATTAAAAGGAGTTCATCAAGGAAAACTTAAAGACAATAATTGAATCCCTTAAAACTCATCTTTGATCACCAAAATGACATATTTAAAAGTTTTTTCCTTGAAAAAAAAATTTCTTGATGTCTTAAAATATCTTGAATGTAACTCGACACCCTTGCCTCATTTAGTATACGCGGTTCTATGAATATTCAAATGAACCCCACCTCCACTCACTCGCTCAGCTCAGAGATCCACTCGTTGACGATCACACGTTGATCTGATTGGTTACAAGGTAGTTTGTGACGTCA
>FLSR01000172.1:658536-687656 GCA_900092035.1 Leuciscus waleckii
ATTTTTACTAAAAAAAAAAAAAAAAAAAATTATAGTATTAAGATTTTTTTTTTTTTTTTAAGAAAATTAAGCATATTTAAGGACCATTAAGATGTTTAGCATTGTGACATTAAGGACAATTAAGCACATTTAATCTCACATTTAATCACCGCACAATGTGAAATAACTGCTATATTTCAATGATGAATTATTTATTCAATATGGCAGTATTTGTTGTACTGCCTTTAATTTATGCTGAATATATATATTATATAAATAAAATTAGAATTTGGGTGGGAATAATGTAACAATGCAAAGATGGTGGTCCTATTTTCTTTATGCAAAATAAAAATATAATTCCAAATGATTTCAGGTGAAATATGAGTCACATATTTATTCATAAGATTCGCATGTTTGTATGGCTGGATCCAAAAGCTAATATCATCTGTGCATTCAGAGATGAAACTGACATCATCATCATCATCATTGCTCTGATAAACACAGAAGAAAAATCACTCAAATAAACCCGATATCAAACACACTCATCCTGCACATCTTAATCAATGATAAAAAAAAGGTAACAGAGTCACATAAAGGTTCAAAGGTTTACACACACCAAAACATTTGTTGTTCCTGTTAGGATATTTAATAATTAATCAACATGAAATGGACAAGATAAAAGAAAAACAGGTGGAATTGTGTGTTTTAGACACAGCTATGATTCATACAGTGTTCTGGCGGCTAGAAAATCATAAAATGAAAAACACGTCACATTATGAGCGGATGGAAAATGCCAGTAATATAGGATTGGCCTTGTCCACCACTTCAGACCTATGAGAGACAGAGCTGGGGTGCGTGCAGTCAGATAAAACAAAAATGAGCGTTTGAATTATGAATCTAGATCTGCCCCAAACCCCTAATAATTAAGATCTCTACTCGGCCTGTAAAGCAGAATCCTTCACCGTACCGTTCAACACGTTTTCCAGTCGCTCCAGGACAAAGAAATCCCAACTACAGTGTAAACGAAATCCTTGTGCGCTAATTTTGCAAAAGAAAACAAAACCTTAAATAATTTAAATCATTATATACATAAAACTCAGAAGGCAAAAGTGAGGTTGTACCAGTCGGTGCTCGTCCGTCTCTGACCTCTACGTTCATATTTTTCGTAAGTGCAATATAGCTTTTGCACCATTTCAACTTGGTGAGGTCGTTTTGTGAAAGGAGTTAGCATGGATGACCTGTGTTTTCTAAATGGCACTCTCATAGCGGCAATCCCAGCGAAAATAGATGCTTTGTACAGACAGCATTACTTTATCATTGTATGCTAAACTACGCATTTTTGATGCCATGCTATGACGTAATTTTACCACTGAATGTCTCTAGAGCGGATCGTCTGCCGGTGGTCTAGTAGGTGATAGCGCGCTACGTTGCGTTTTATCTTTTACATTTACGTTCGTTGAGTGTGGCTAATGGCGAAGCAGATGGACGTAGCCCAAGATTATGCAAGCGATGTGAAACTAAAAGACATATTTTTGCTTTTAAGACCTTTTTCTTAGGAAAACGTTTTGAGTAAGGACCATTTCATATATTTTCAATTCAAGTAGGTAGCAAACAGCCTCTCCGTTTGGCCTTTTCCACGTCTAGACGCCGTTTTCTAACTGATCAGAGAGCTGCGTCTGGTCAGGTCCACATTACTAGCGCTCAGTCCCCTGGATTCTGACAGGCCGCTGTTAGATTCCTGAAGACACACACACACACACACACACACACACACACACACAATTGGTGTCATGTAACATAATACAGTGGAAAAACACATCAATTTTAAAGTGCAGTAAGGGATTTCTGAGAAACCCTGTTGAAAGTGGATTGGAACAAGCAGCACAACACTCGTAGCCAATCAGCAGTTGGGGGGGGCGTGTCCACTCATGGGGGAGGAGAGAGAGTGAGCCAATCAGCCATAGGGGAGGTGTCCAATCATTATGGGGAGGAGAAAGACTGAGCCAATTAGAAGTAGAGGGCGTGTCCACTAGAAAGAGAGATGGTCGAGATTTACAAAAGAGGAAAGGTCAGAGGAATATTACTGGAAAAAGAAGGGTTATGATCAGGCAAGAGTTATTTTGTTTGTGTTTGTGTTTGGGTGTCGATTTCAAATATCAACAGTGTTTCTCAGAAATCGCTTACTGCACCTTTAATCGACTGCTAACTATTGTGTTAATATGTTCAGTACTTTATCCAGCTTATTCTTCAAGAACTTAACCAATCACACACCAATTCAAAACATTCCTTAAACCCCCCAAAATGAGAAACCTTCCCCTTTAACTGTGTGTGTGTGTGTGTGTGTGTGTGTAGCTCGTGATGCTCTGAGGATGAAGAACCCCATGATGAAGGTCAGGCCTCTCTCCAAATCATCAAACGCCACTAAAGCCAAAGCGCGCAGCTGCTCCGGTACTCTTCCTCTTCCTCTGTTTTTTTTTACTTGTGTTTGAACTGTTTTGGGCATTAATCATAATTGAATTAGTTGTTTCTTGAATCCGCAAACCTCAAACCTGATTTCTCTGTCCAGATTATCTGCTGCCGGCTAAAGAGCGTCCTCAGACGAGTGCGGCTCTGGCTCGACGGCTGGTCATCGGCGCTCTGGGCGTGAAGAGTAACCAGACCAAGGAGGACCGAGAGGCCGAGAGGAACAAACTACGACCAGCCAAAGGTGTCTTTAACATTCTCAGCTGTTTTTATCTTATTTGCTAGACTAGTAAATCCATTTTTGAAAGACATTGAAGTTTTCTTACAAATGTCTTAAAATATCGTCTTGTAAGCTCTCTCTCTACATACATATATATACATATATACACACACACACACACACACACACACACACACACGTTGGGTTTCCATGTTTCATGGCAACTGACATGTACAAACTGTATCCACTACCCCTAAACGCAACCCTAACAGATAATTTTATGCATTTTTACATTACAATATAAAAATTAGGACATAGGATGTACACAGACAGAAATGATTCATGAAATGAAATGATCATTAAGAGTTATTCACATCTAATTAGCAGCCACGATTCTAACTAACCAAAGTCAGGTTATTTAAGAGTAAACTGTGGTAAAGAAAGAACAAATAATGGCAGGATTTGATCAACTCAGGAGTAACACAAACACAACTTCAGCTTTGCTTGCTCCTACCATTCACTATTCTTTAGATGTGACGTTGCCATAGCAACCTCAACTCAGTGACCTCGTTCTTTCAGCTCTAAAATTATGGGCTGCCCGGCCTGATAACAGGCACAGAGAAAGAGAGAGACCATTTTCCCCTAGTTTATCTTGCCTTTGCTGCAATACGATGACATACTGTAATTTCTGAAATTATGAAATAATCATTTCATTATCAATCAAGATTCAGCTCAGGCTTGTGGTGAATGTTTTCTTGGACCTCAATCAACCCCTTAATACCAACTACAGCATAATCTGAATACTGTTTCAGAACGTGTACAACAACCATGTATGGCCAAAGCCTGAGTGCACTCAGATGCAGTCGCAATAGATCCAAAAGCAAACATCATCTGACATCACATGACATTCACTCCAGTGCAGTGTCCTCAGATCTTAATTCAGAAGGACTGAATGAGGTAGAATGGGAGGTTTTTTGAAGGCCTGCAAGGTGCACAAAATCCAGCAGCAAACAAACCTGCTCATGAATGTTTCGAAAGGGTTCTTAGTTGTTGCATCATGCGGAATCTCATTATATTAATAAACCTCCAGAAACACTCACTGGTGCAATCGTGTAACATTTTACATTGTATCATTATGCACCACAGTCATTTAATTTACATTTACAAAGATGAAAGTGAAAACCGATCAACATTATGTTGCAGAACACTTGATGTTAGAGATGTTAGGCAGAATGTTCATGCTGCTTTATTCCATTTAATGGTGATATGGGGCTGTCAAGCTCTAAAGATGACCATTATAAAACAAAATAAGCCACACAATTTCTTTGTGTTTATGTACATCTTCCAATATGATTTATATAACATAGGTCTATACTTTTGACAAGTCTATAAATAGTTTATTGTATATAGATAGTTTTTAACAATAGCATGCACTGTACAAAGCTCATAGATTGCATTACATTTTCAAAACAACTTTCACAACTCGTTTACAGTGTTTTTGTCTACTGAAATTGTTTTGGAAAGATTTTTCATCAGCCGAACATTTGACATGTTGTTAAACTACAGTACAATCCATTAAACACACTGTACTGCTATCCATATAGCCTCATTTCCATTTGTCAAATGTTAAATATGGTGCAACCGGACTAAAGACTATTCGTTTTTTGGGTATTCATTGGAAAAGAAAAAACAGGTGAAAAAACTATAAACCTCACATGGAATCTTTCAGAATTATTTATCTATGATAATGTAATTTAATAAATATACTATAGATCAATGTAAATTCATACTCATTCATTATACATTAACCAATGTTAATTTATACAAATTAAAATGTTATACGTTTTATAATATATGCAGAAATAACATTAACCTAGATGAATACATGCTATAAAGGTATTATTCATTGTTACTTCTTTTACACACATTATTAATACATAATAAATTAATGTATTATGTTGCCATAATGTTACAAATGTTTTAAAAATGCTGCTAGTTAAAAGATAAAAAAAGTTAATGTGTGCAAAAAGTGTGTTAATTGCCATTCACTATAGCATTCTTGTTCTGGTGTGTCTGGTTGTGACAATAAATATGAATATGTGCATATTCAAATCGCATGAATAAAACGAGGCCATTTCCAGTAAATACATTTGAGTTTTTCCTTCACATACCTATCATATGGCTTGAAGTATAGAGTAAGTCACATTCACTAATATTATGAATTTTTGTATTTATAAAAAAAAAAAAAAAAAATTTCATTATTATTTTTTTTCATTTTCATCGTAATTTTGTGCTTTTTTGGGTCATTTTTAGGGCTTTGTCAGCCACAGATCACAAGTAAAAAAATTATAGAAAAGAGCAGAATGAAAAAAATGTAGAGTTCCTTTTCACACAAGACAGCGGTTTGAGACAACATAAGAGTGAGTAAATTACAGACTTTCTTAATTTATGACAAAAATTAGGGTGTGTCTTGATTTTTCTGCACTCCAACACTCATCTGGATGTGTAGTATAGATTTAAAGAGAAAGGTACACTAAATTCAAAAACCACAATATATTCTTTCCTGGAATAGCATTCTGAAGTGACATTAGGCTACACATTATGCAAAGCAACAGGAAAATACATCGCTGTTCTCATTTGTCATGGTTTTATAGTTATTTTGTGAGTGTTATGTTAAAGACCCTCTGAAGTGCTTTGAAAAACACAGCACTATTCAATGTGTTAACATAATTTCCACTGAAAAAGGACAGGGACCTTAGACATAGATCAAACAGCTCCTCCCCTTTTTTAAAATAGCCAATGGCACTTTGTTTATACATCATAGCTCGGCCAAAGCCATTGAGCTAGGTAAAGTCGCAGTTTCATCCTAATCTCTAACTGTTTCTCCTCCTAATCTCATCCATATCGCTTTAAAATAAATATAGCATTCTGTGCAGAATTCAAATGGGTCCGATGTTTTCTGGTATGCGCAGACTTGCGCATATGATCCGCTCTGTGCTATAGTGTCTCTGGACTGGAGCAGACTGTGTTCGCATGACACTAACTTCATTCGTCCCAATGTAAAGCATATTTAACACTGTCTGAATCATTTCCCCATCCCCTATATAGTGCACTATGTGCCATTCACCATGTTGAAAATAGTAAATGTGTGAACAAGTGACCGATTTCAGCCACAGCTTCAGCATCTATTTATAATGTAGGGGGCGGGGCTTAAGATTCTAGAGAGCATTTGATTGGACAGAAAATGATGTCATCAAAATCATTTATCCATATCGGCGGAAGTGAGAGACTAAGTTTTGAATGCTTATATCTTCTAAATGCGAATTTTGCCATCGTTTTGGAGCACACTAGCTTATAGATAACACTAAGGTTAACATATTCATACTAAAAAAATTCCCAATACCCCAATACATTTAATTCTTGATTTCATGGGGACTTTAATATTGTGGCAGTAGACGTGCCAACTTATTGAGATTAACTTCTGTGAATCAGTTTAAACAGTCCATTTCATAAAAAAATTAATCTAAATAAGTTGGCACGTCTATTGCCACAATATTAACGTCCCCAATGATTCATTTGCAACATCACAAGAAAGTTATCTTCAATTAAATATCACGACTCATAAAAAAAAAAAACGAACATTTCAACATATATTTCTCTATCTGGCCTCACCAGGTTGTTTTTGGTCTTGGCCACGTTGGGGTCGTCGGCGCCCAGTTTGTTCTCGTAGATCTCGAGCGCCCTGCGGTAATAATACTCCACTTCCTCGTACTTGCCCTGATTCTGACACAGCAGGGCCAGATTGTTGAGCTGCTTCGCCACGTCAGGGTGGAATTTACCCAGAACCTGCAAACACAGTATAAATGTATATAACAACAGTGGCTAGACCAGAGCCCCATCATGACAGAGTTGAGCGTGTCCTCCACCTTCTCCCGGATCTCCAGCGCTCTCTTGCACAGCGGCTCGGCCTCCTTGTGTTTCCCGCGCTTGCCGTACAGCACGGCCAGGTTGTTGAGCGTGGCGGCGACGGCCGGGTGATCTTTCCCCAGAGTCTTCTCTCTGATGGCCAGCGCGTCGTTCAGCAGGTGAGCCGCCTCTTTATACTTATTCTGATCCCTGGAAGAACACACGGGAATGCATGTGACGACGGAGAGGTAGTTTAGTTTAGTTTAGTTTGAAAACGTTTTGGTCTTCCGTCCACACTGAGACGGCGTTTTTATCGCTCTCCAAAGTGAATAAATCTGAAACCGCTGTTTTCGTGTTGTAGTGTGGACTGTCAAAACGGAGGTATTTGAAAATGATGACGCACGTTTAGTCATGTGACGCATAACGAACCCGTAGATGTTCATGTTTACACCGGTATTGTGCCCGGTATGTGCTATTCACTTTAACACAGTTGTTACTTTGCACACTCTTCATATCACAGTCCTGCAAAGATGACAGAAAAGTTTACAGCAAACATTTAAATGTTTATGTTTTCAACAACAAATTAATATGTCATTCACATTTTTCATAAAATAAAAGTTATTATGTGCAATTAAAATGTTTATATACAACCCAGTTTTTATTTTATTATTGATTATTAAATAAATTTGATTACTTGATTATTCAATTTTATTGATTTTGTCCAGTTTCGGTTTTTGTCTGAATGAAAACATTGGTGTTTATTTCGGTGCATCAGTAATATTTTCAAAACTGACCAGTGGCCGGGTGCATCAACTGATTAGACTAGTCTTAACCATCTAACTTATTTCTTTAAGGCTGGTCAAAACGTTTTTATGTCAGTAACAAAGTAGATTTTTGAATCCTAAAAGTAAGACTGATTACTCTAGTTAATCAGAATAGTTCTTAAAGGGACAGTTCACCCAAAAAAATGAAAATTCTGTCATCATTTACTCACACTCACCCTGTATGGGTTTCTGTCTTCTGTTGAACACAAAAGAGGATATTTTGAAGAATATGGGAAACCAGACAGTTCCATAGTATGAATTGCAGAATTTAAATTTTTGGGTGAACTATCCCTTTAAGACGGTGTCTGTGTGTGTGCAACTGGCCCCATATTCTGCAGCATCTCTGACCTGTACACCAGGGCGAGGATGTTGAGCATGGTGGCCACATCGGGGTGGTCGTGTCCCGAGGTTTTCTCCAGGTCCTCCAGGGCTTGTTTGCAGAGCGGCACGGCCACCTCGTAGCGGCCCTGAGACGCGTACTGGATCACCAGGTTGTGGAGGGTTCGGAGGCGGGCCGGGATCTCGTAGCCTCCCTGCTGTGCCGCCGCTTCACCACTGGGCTGAGCTGGAGGGAGAGGTTAAGGTCGAGAGTTACTGTGAGTTCACACACACACCCTGCCAACAACACCACAGAAAGATTCCGCTCTGACGTAGATCGAAAGCTTTGTCTTGCTAACTTTATTTAAAGGGGCCGCAAAGCAAACAAGCATGTTGATCGGTATTTGTGCAGACTGACCACAGGTAGGGTATAGTAACCTCATGAAATCTTTTAAATGTGAAAGTAAGAAATTAATCGATGGAAAGAACTTATAGTTACATGTTTGATAACAAAATAAACCAATTAAAAGCTATTTATGTGTGGCTTTTGGATTCATAGTCTAATTTCAACATGTAGTTTATAGGAGACGTTTACTAGCCTTGGTCTTTAATTAACATTAACAGCAATTTGTGTGCAGCCCACATTACAGTAACAGTCCTGGTTGAAGTGTAGCCTTAATGCAATTGGTCAAATCTGTGTTGTTTTGAGCAAATTAATTGCATTGCCGCTGAAAAACAAGTGTTTTTGTTACGCAAATGTTGCCTATAAATGGTGTTGCGCTTCTTATCGAATTCACATGATCAACCTCTCCTCTATTTTGCTCGGGAACTAATGTGGTCGGAACCAAAGTTTGCACGACTGCGTTCTCTGGATACCCGGAGGACTTCTACATCCCGATTGGTTGCCGCCGAACCGCATCATAACTCATTATCATAAAGTTGCGCTGACTTCAACTTTCCCTCGACGCCCTCACCGTCCAAGACGTGCCACTTCTCACACATTTTTTTCAACAAATCACACTGAAAATGAATGACTTCTGGCCACTCTGACACTCTCACCGGCGCCGGCGTGAACGCACAGTAACGCGAGCGAGCGTTTTCAATTCATTCCTATGGAAGTCGAGGTTCACCCTTAAGCAGTGCATTTTGGGATTGACAGCGGACCGGAGAAAGCGTTGAGAGCGTCAAAAGGTTGGGCAGTTCTCGACTTTATGCAAATATCAAGTGAAAAACACGGTCGGCAGCCAATCGCTGTGAGGTTCGGGATGTGACCTCTGTCTTGAGTGTTTAAAAATATGCAAATTGTGCCGGAATTTATGCTGGATTTAGTGCGTAAATCATTTTGTTTACAAATTAGACGATGTGCAGTTGTTATATACAGTATATGTTAAATATTTCTTTTTGGATGTGTTCGTTGTGATTATACTGGCTGGGTTTATAAAAGTTGGTAAAATGAAGGATATCTTTGCTTGGGGCATTTTGGAAACAAAGCTTGTCTTCATACATCATCGCTCTCTCTCACCTGGTCCCTGGTCGTCATCGTTGGGAAAGAGATCGTCCAGGTTGTCCTTCTCCTTCTCTCCGGGCTTCTCCTCCGAGGGCGAGGTGTCCTCGTCCAGCTTGCGGATCTGGTTCATGAACTCCAGGTGTTTCTTCTCCTCCTCCAGCTGTGCGACGCTCTGCTCGCTCTTCTGCAGCTTGTGCTGAGTGCTGGCCAACTCGTCCCGGAGCCACTGGTTCTCCTGGCAGAGCCGGCGCACCTGAGCGCGCAACTTCTGCTTCTCCGACTCCACGGCGCTCAGGTGACCCGACAGAGCGATGATCACCTGACACCAGACATGATTATACAGCTTTATTTTCTTCTAGACACAAACTTTGTTGCATTGTTTTCCTGTTTTCTCGGTAAAGCTGCTTTGAAACAATCTGGATAGTATAAAGCGCTGTATAAATAAAGATGACTTGATTTATTTTTGGGAGATATAACAAACTTCATAACTATTCTTGTAAATTCTTTTAAAAAAGGGGAAAAGTGAGTAAAAATGAGTTGAAAAATGCATATATATATATAAACAACAAAAACAACTTAAAACATGATTTTTTATGTGGAAAACGTTTTTTTTTTTTTTTATACATATGAAAAAGTACACATTTAAAACAAACAAAAATACCATTACAACTAAATAAAATGAAAACTTTATTAATTTTTCTAAAAACATTTCTAAGTTTAAATTTAGATATATACACACACGTTTGTTGTGTGTTGGGCCAGTGACAATTATGGCAACACAAGTAGAAAAACCGGTCCTTCATCTTTACAGTCGAGCCTTGAATGCAATGATTTGAGTAATGAATTTCCAGACCCTTTTTCTTCCATTCCTTTTTGGAAGTTTCCAAATTTTACATCCACTCATGATGGCATATCTAAGCGGGTTCAAATGACCCACACACACAGTTTAGTGTCTTGCGGTGTTGTGTGATAAATGACCGACACACACAGTTTAGTGTCTTGCGGTGTCGTGTGTGTGATGGGGTACCTGCGCCTCGCCCAGCCCCAGCTCGATGTCCTGAAGGCTCTTGCGGAGCAGGCTGGACTTCTCCTGAGCTCCGGGAGGCTGGGAACAGTCCAGTATAGAGTTGAGGAGTTGAGCGTGTTCCCCGCGCAGCGTCTCTAAACCCTGCATCACCGCTTTAGTGTTCAACACGATCTCATCCTGCGTGAGCCGCTCCAGAGCCTCTTCTCGAGGGTACACCATAGTGGACATCACCCGCGGGACCAGAGGAACACACTGCACGATACTGAAGAAAAATGGGATAAATTGTGTAAAATAAACTTAAACTATCTTAAAAATATATTTATAAATTACATAATCTATACGTGTTTCACATTCTTTTTGTGACGAGAAAACATCCCTACAGTTTCTGAAAGTGAACATCAGTGTTTTACTGTGGCCTAAGAAGTGTTATTTTAACATCAGCGTTCAGGGGTTCAGGTTATCCTACATTAGCCTATGTTTATTTAACAACAGAAACTGAATAATCAAATGTAAAAATAAAACACTGCTTAGTTTTCACTGTGTGAATTAAATATATACTGATTCTTATTAAAGCTACAAAAGTTATTCAGCCCAGAGCAGCGAGTGATTTTCTCTTCATCTTTTGTTCATGACTACAGTTATTGCAAGCCGCTACGATATGGCATATCGATATATATATATTTGCAATATTTCTATATATTGTGCAGCCCGAGAACATACAGAATGGAGGAATGTGAGGTTGGGGAAAGTTACTTTTAAAAGTAATGCATTACAATATTGCCCTACTCCCAAAAAAAGTAACTAATTGCGTTACTTACTTATTAATGAAAAGTTACATTACATTTGCGTTACTTTTTCTCACCTGGGCTGGGCTTGCTTGTTTAATAACAACAAAAAAAAAGTTATATTTTGGTATGTTAAGGCCCTTTCACACCAATAATGAAATGAATAGCCCAGGCTGATGGAAATACATATTTACACCTGTGTACAGTAGAAACAAACCTTTCAGCTTCTGTTATTCTGGATTAAAGAACAATAGGACACAGGAGAAGTTGTTCAACACTCTTATTTCTAAATCTAAACTAAAGTAACATTTGCTTATTATTAGTATGGTTGAATTAGATAATTGAAGGTCAGCAGCAAATACATTGGTTAATAAAGTGAGATTAAATACATAAAAAGTATGTGTGTAATTTAATATGGTTAATTATAAAAGTTTTGTGTCAAATTCTGAGATCGCATTTTACTATTTTTATTCATTTTGAGGAATACTGAATGTTTTCATGCAAGTGAGATGAGTAAATGCATGTACACATTTAGTCTAGAACTACAATAACCATCATGTTCACACACACACACACACACACACACACACACACTTTATTTCTGAGCTGTCAGTCAATGAACTCCAAAAAGTAACTTGATATTTTGTTGTAAATTGAAAAAGTAATGCGTTATTTGACTAGTTACTTGAAAAAGTAATCTGATTACGTAACTCAAGTTACTTGTAATGAGTTCCCCCCACGGTTTATAAGAATCATACAGTCGAACATAACACAAGCTCTATTAGACCCTGAAGATCAGGATCATCACAGCATTGCATTACTGCAGATCACACCCAAAAACTGCCAATCTGGCAACACAAGTGCTGACAAAAGAGTCCCGCGCCCCAAAAACATCTGCGCTCGCGTCGATAACAGCAGAAGTGCCAGGAAATACTGTCATCAGAGTGATTCAGATCAGATCCACACAGCAACTGAGGATCAGGGTTTACTAATGAAGGAAATCATTCATCATCAGTAAACAGCCAAAACAGATCTGGAAATGAACTTGGTGAAGAGGTGTGAAGATATCATTTAAATGATTCAAACTTTTAGAGATGATTCACAACTCATATAATTGACTCTTTTAGGTAGTTACTGAATCTGACTTGCTAATCATTACATTTAGTAGTTCACATTTTGAAACTAATCAAATTAATGTGTATTATGAGTTTTTTTTTTCATTTAATGTATTATGAGTTTTTTTGTAATAAATTAAGACTTAAATTTAAATAAATTATACAACATTAAAAAAGATAGACAACGATCGTTATCTTAATATTGTAAGTTGGCCAAAATCTGAATGTGTATTGAGTTGTTTAAGTGCAGATTACTGTAGTTAATACACCTGTAGGCAGTGTTGGGAAAGTTCACTTTCTACATGAACTAGTTCAAAGTTCAGTTCACAATTTTAAAATGAACTAGTTCAGTTCATAGTTCATACTCAAAATTTTACTCTGAGTTCACTGTTCCAAAAATTACCTAGTTCATAGTTCTTTTTTTCCATGTTGCTGCGAGATATCATTTTTCAAAATGATTGCCACACCGTATATAGAACCACAGACAATTATTTTATCAGTTTTAACACTGAAGCTATGCGTCAGATTTTTCCCATCCTCACCGACCTTGTCATAAAACTTGTTTAAATGATCATACGACGCCTCCTTGCTGCTTTTCGTTTTGATTTGTAACGTAAGTGATGAGTCGTTCATGAATGATCCATTCATTGCGTTTGTCACGTGACAAATGAACGAAAGACTCGGAAGGTAAAGTAATTATTTATGTTCCCTGTAAACGATTTTTGACTGCATTATAATACGAGCCGATCAGCTCTATACGCACACTACGCAAGGTGCGTAGGGCCCCGCAAATTACTCAAGGCCCCGCCTCCCCTCGTGTCAAAGCGCGTCAATCAATGTTTACAATATCGATGAGAAAATGAAGCGGAACTATCTTTCTGGTCACGAAAAGAGAGAGATAAAAACACCATGAGAGTTAATTGCGGCAACAGTTATCAGGTAGACTTGTGTGCTCTCCTCTCAAAGTTTGATGTCAGCAAAGAACAGTAGGCTAAAGTTAAGTTGATGTGCGTTGATTTATTATGTTTAATAAACGACAAAGGACAACGGTGTTTGTTTATAAACTGCAGCTCGGAAAAGATAACCGCTTCGCGCGTTAACATGCGATCATATGAACGTGCATGAAATGAAACTCGCACTTTCCAGCAGAAACATCTGTTGTGAGTTGGGACCAGTACAATATGGGCGTGATGGCACTCCTCATTATAGTTTTAAAACAAGACGATGATTAAGGTTTAGTTACAACTCTGCACTAATGCAATATGGAAAGCAATGTATTGACATTGACTATTGATAGGCTCCATTGAATTTAAAATGTTGATTGGCTGGAGATTCTGGTCAATATGGATGCACATGCCTCGGTAAATAATAACCATCAAGAATCAAGAGTATCAAGAATTACTTTTATCATTTAAAAACACAGTGACATGCTATGGCGCCATTTTAGCTTTTATTCATTCACAGGATATGCATTTTTTATATCAATAATTCAATTTGTACTATTTAAAATGTGAATTCTTGATATTAAGAATTAACTTTTTACTAGTAACAGTGTCTTCTGATATCAGGAATTACATTTTCACTAGAACTAGTTAAAGGAGGGATTGTAGTGGGAACACTGGGGTGTCGGGTGTGACTGTGTGGCAATGGCAAATAGTTGGCTCACGGGTCAGGTATGAGGGCCCCTAAACAGAATTTTGCTTAGGGCCCCAGGGAGGTCAGGATCGGCTCTGAGGGCAAGTAATGTTTTTCCGGTGACACTTTACAAAAAGGTTCATTAGTTTATGTATTAACTTACATGAACTAACACTGAGCAATACATTTGTTACTGTATTTATTAATCTTTGTTCATGTTATTAGAAAACAGCTGCTGTTCACAGTGCATTAACTAATGTTAACAATACAACCTTTGATTTTAATAGTGCATTAGTAAATGTTGAAATTAATATTAACTAAAATTAATAAATGCTGAAGAAGTATTGTTCATGTTAACTAAGGTACCGTTTTTCTTCTAAATTATGCATCTAAAATATATAGCATTTTTAAAACAAATATCCAAAATTATCATATTCATACAGATTTCAAGTACAATAGGCCTACATATTTTGAGAAACCCCCCGTAAAAATGAGTTTGTAGCCTATACCACATTTTACAGTTTTATTCTGAAGGATTTTACAGAGGGATTTGTTTCTAAAATGATCCTATACAGATTTAGACACAGAAACATGTGTTAATGTTTGTAAGAGGTTGATCTATATTGTGCATTAGTAATAATATCTGAGCAAAACACTACAGGCAAAACCATTGTTTTTCAGGTCAATTAGACTGTGGAAAGTACACTTTTAAGTGTTTATTTTATCTTATCTATTTGTGTCTATACAAATACAACATATATTGAGAAAACAGCCTTTAAAAATGAGTTTTTCCTGCACTTGGGTATCATCTACATACACCAAATTTTACAGTTTTATTCCTATCTATATTCTGAAGGTTTTTACTGAGGGGTTTGTTCATATATCATTCGACTGATTTATGTTATTCCTAAAAATATGGTGTATTTTCTGATTTATGGAGTGACAAAAATTCTCTCTATAAAAACCTTTGATTCTAATATGTCAACAAAATGAAACAAGAACTGTGAACTTGGCTTTATCCAAACTTGTTGTTTTCTTAATGACAATATTGTCTTAATGTACTGTTGCTTATTAATCAACTGGTGATATCTCTTTGTGAATCATTAAGTTGGCTTGGAAAAGCCAATTTACTGATATTGTACTTAAGATTCTTCTTCTTAGACTAATTTCTCCGCGCTACTCCTCCTAAACTGTTCAAGCTACAACCACTAATCTCAGACTAGACCTTCAAACTGTTCTGACTCGAGTTGCTTTATCTTTTCAGACTGATCAGACTTGCTGTTTTCCTAAAATTGCTGATCAAAACTTGGAAAAATCCCATAGACTTTCATTGCGGAATGTTCAAATTGAGCCAAGACTATTCAAACTTCAACTGTATAAGTTCAAATGTTGACAGTTGGAGAGGCTCATTAGACTCCATTAGCTGCCATTCTATGTACTATTTCTAATTCATTGAGACTCATTTAAGCTTTCTTTCTTTCTTTCTTTCTCTCTTTTCTTTGTTTCTTTGTTTCTTTGTTTCTGTAATTCAGGCATATTATCGCGAGATTACATTACACTGACAACAAGTACCTGATGAAGTGAACGAATGACATTCTGACTGGCTGTTGGGATCATTAGTCGCCAATCGAATGCTGGAATTCACTTCATGTGTTCTGTAGAAATTTCACGTGACAAATCAACACGGGTACACACACACAGGTACGAGGACAGGCAAAGATCGGACTCCACGCAACACACACACACACACACACACACACACACACACGGATAAACACACTCATGGAGTTCCACTGACCAAAACTAGTAGCTGTTGAAAACGCTTTCGTTTAATCAGAAATTCAGTACTTGACCATCCCAGTTCTCTATAAATACTGAAAATCATTTTCCATACATACAAAATCACAAACATAATGTAACAGCTGACACACTTCGGCAGTGACACTTGTTTTGCCCCTTCAAGAAACACGTATCCATATAAAATTTGAACTTGGACTCCAAAATAGTTTTTTTTCTTCTCTCTCACAAAGCTTGTGTGAAGTTTGCTGCAAGTTTTTTGTGCATTTGCTCATCATGCAAGCGTAAAACACAGACAGCAAGTGGAACAACATCACAGACAAATTTGATTAGTTTGAAGTAAAATTCAGCGAGAGTTTTTCCTCTTTATATACTCAACATCAATAGTTTCTAAGCTTTGGTGGAAATGCTGACCCTCTAAATTAATAATTTAGGAACTTTTCAGTTCCAATAAGGAATGATCAAAGACTTGACAGGATTGTGCAAAAAAATTAAAAATACAAATAAAATAAACCCTAGACATTATCGCTACAAGCCTTAGAACTAGAATTTAGGTCATAAAGATATTAATAAAATAAAATTAAACAAATATATAAAAACTGGTAAAACATTAAGAATTGATCTGCTATTTGCCATTCTTAAAATGTGGATATTTGTTCAATAGAGGAGTATTTATAACCAACATTAACGGAAAAAAAAAGTTTCTTTAAAAAAGTTTAAGGTTTCTTCAACCTTCTAGGGCAGAAAAATTAGAGATGCATTTCATGTAGACACAATAAATCCACTCACACTTCAAACCGACTGCTAAAACAAGCAGGAACAAATACAAATCTAACTGACCCATCTTGCTTTATACTTTTGTTGTTCTTAATACCTTTAACCACAGAAAAACTGACACTTTCATCCCAGACGACAAGAAAGATCCAGGTCATATATCACCTCAAAATTCTATATTATATCGAGTACAATTGACTGCAATGCAAATATTTGAATTAAAAATCACATCGTAACAAATGCCGTATGCAAATTAAACTTAAATAATTCCCACATTACTGCCGTGAAAACTAGACCAATCGTGTCTCAAAGCAAAATCCTAAATTTCTTTCTTCTGATTTTGTGGTGAAATATGACTCAGACACGTTCTTGACAGATCATGCAGTTTGAAAGTGAATTAATAATAACATTAGGAGATTATGTAACAATCATTGTACATATTGATAATCTGCAATGTTTAGAAGTCGCCGTGACTGAAGTGAAGGACGTATAGTTCACACCACAGACTAATCAAACCAGTGACCACTACTGTCCACAAACACACACACACACACACTGGTTTCACTCCAACTGTGGCACAACATCATTTCATAGATTTAGTAGATAGATAGTTTGTTTTTGTTATTATTTTAAAACCACATTTCAGTGACGTTTTGCTAGTTGCATTACCTACAACTCACAAGAATATCTCACAAATCTTCTAGACAAAATAAAAGCACATGACTTTTGGAAAAGCTCCAGCTAGAAAATAAAGGGATATTGAAGCTTAAAATTTACTGATCGGAGATCAGATCTGCTGTTTAGCTCAAGACTGCACAGAAAAAAAAAAAAAAAATTCTTTGTATTTGTGTCTTTACCACGACAAATAGCTAAAACACTCATAAATCAATATACATTTACTTGAGAAGCAAATTGATCAAAATGAACTGAGTTTACAGGTATGGACAGATATTTAATCTTGTTTTAAGCATAAACTCATTTCATTTTGATCATTTTGATCAGGAAAACAAGACTTAATATCTATATTTTCCTGAAAAATCGATTGGAATTAAACAGTTTTACAGATATGGTCCGATATTTTTTCTTGTTTTAAGCATAATTTTATCGGAAAACAAGACTTAATATCTTAAATCCTTTTGCTTTGCAAATAAATGTATCTTGATTTAATGTTTAGAATTTTGTACTGAAAAAACAAAAACAAAAAAACTAAAATACAAATGAAAACCAAAATACTAGTTACAAAATAATTTTTGCAGCGTGTAAAGGTAGTATTCATGAATCTTGTTTTAAGTGTGTGTTTCATAAAAGAAGCGGATTACTTCTTGTGCTTTGGATGTAGATATGAAGAAACGAAGGCGAGTGTAAGTGCATAGCGTTTGACAACTGATGAAGATAAAACCCCAAGTTCTCCCCAAACCAGTTCACAACTGTACAAAAGCAATAAAACTACATCCTCCCCAATTCTGCCAAATACACCAACTTTTTAACATCATAACCTGTGCCTTTTTCACCTCTAACCATGTCCAATATTAACGTTTCGATATGACCGCGTTCTCTTACAGAACGATTTCGCGGTAAACGCACGTCATGAAATCTTTATCTTTATCTCTTCCATAATGTTTACATTCTGATTGGCCAGAGATCTTTGGAGATGGTTTATGAAAAAGAAATAAACCCTTAAGATGAGCTACATATTTAAGCTAAAAAGGTCACTTTCTGACACATAAAAGCATAATGTGTGTAAAAACCAATATAAAACTGAATGGAAATAGTTTATTCTAGGTAATAGAGATTAATCAATGTGAACTAAGATCTGATGTCAACCTTCTGTACACCAACGAGAACATAAAACGCCGCCGCATTAGCGCTAGCAGTTAGCAATATGTGCACGAGTACATAGTGCACTATTGAACTTACATTAAAATAACGTTCGTTAACTTTGCCAGTGCATTATGGGTGATGTAGTATAAGACATGCAGGTTAAAGGTCATTAATGCAGTTCCAGATATTCTCGACTGGTAGGAAAAAAAACGAATTACGCAAAAGTTGATTTTTAAGAAATCTGCAAAACTCATCAGTTGGCTGATGGGCACCTTTAGTCCGCCTTCAATAACTGGGTGTGGAATAGGCGTTAAACTCCGCCCACTTAATAACGTTAAGAGTTTTGCGCACTTCGTAATATTCATTGGTGCTTTTTTCCACAAGAAGTGAGACAAAAACATGTTCAATAATCTTTGTTTACAAAAATCGACCATGGTAACGTTAGTTTCAACCAAAATTCCCTCGTTGCTAAAGCTGCTCTCATATTAATTTATTCAAATTTTACTTGTGTAACACTAACTGTAACTTTATCGGTGACTACAGTTACCATGGTGGAGTTTAGCGCGGGTTAAACTGCATTGATTGGTGGTTGAGGGAAGCCATTGATAAAGAGATCAGTGATGTCAAGGGTTATTGGATGTGATTGAAGCGGTTAAATAGTCAACAGGAGTTGTATTCAGATTTTGTGCTTGGCCCCCATATGTGGCACTGGGACCTTTGATAAATAAAAGTGACTAGCGCTGATAGAAGTCTATCGTACCCGTCGTCAACTCCACCAACCCACCCACCGGAGACTGTCACATGAGAGTCCTGTCTCGACTACGATTGGCTGGCATCCCGGGAGCGGGGGGGTGGTGGTGGGTGTGATGGGATGTGGGTCGCAGGTTGAAGAGGCGGGTTCAGTGAGTGGTCGGTCCTAGGAAGCTGGTTTGCTGTATCCGAACAATCCCACCGGGAGATACTTGACGTGAGTCGGCCACTGAGCGGCTAACTGGAAGAACTTCACGTCTTTCCACTCTCCTCCATCAATGGTGACTGAGAAAAGAGGAACACAGCTGAAGATTTCGGTTTCTGCATTACACCGTGTCCTAACTACACACGACGCGCGATAAAATGCCTCTTTTCCATGTTAATCAGAGTGTTTGTCCTAACCAGCCGCGGCGGCGACACGTGACAATTCTATTTTAGAAACGGTTTCTGCGACGTCACGCTGGAACAACAAACACAAAGGGCCTTATTTTAACGATCCAAGCGCAAGGCGCAAGTTCCCTTGGGGCGAGTCCGAATCCACTTTTCCAGTTAACGATGGGAAAAATGGTCGGTGCTCCCGGCGCATGGTCTAAGAGGGTTATCCCTATTCTCATAATGAGTAATGGATTTATTTTGGGATTTATGTGTGTTAAACCAATCAGAGTCTCATTTCCCATTCCCTCTAAATGCCAGTTGCGCTCACCCCATGGCAGATTTGCTGTTAACATGACGGAATTTGATAGTGGAAAGACCGAACACGTCTCCAGAGAGGAAACGGATCTGCTTGTGCGCGAGGTAAATGCATTTTATATTTAAACAACGTGGCGCAGGATGTGAAAATGATAATTGCGTCGGACTGAAACTAGCAAAAAACACTTGCGTTGCGCTTGGCGCTGTATTGCGCCGGGTGTATGATAGGGCCCAAAGTGTGGCAATGATAATCTCAGGTACTGTTTATGCGCTTTATTTAATGTTAAAAGCGTGTAATGTGACTTTGAATATCATTTAGCGCTCCAGCTTTGTAGCTGTAAAAGCAACAATGGATAATTCACCTCAGATCTTGAAATTAAACAAATGGAAACAAGACAGTTTTCATAGGAATATTATGCAGCACAACTGTTTTCAACATTGATAATAATCATAAATGCTTCTTGAGCATCAAATCATCATATTAGAATGATTTCTGAAGTGTGTTCCCGCGGCAAAGTGCAAAACCTCTATAAACCGAATATTAGTTGGTCAAACACTCTCGGTACTGAGCAAACATGATCTTCTGGATGCTACGAGTGGTCACCGGCTTCAGTTTACCTTTCTTGTTCTTCTCTTTGGTGACCACGGTCATGGCCATAGTGTTGACGGGCGCCTGAGGCTCGCTGGCTCCCCCTCCTGGCAACCGGCTGACCTGCAGCGACCAGAAGGCACTTTTCAGTGTGTTCTTACAGCCGGTGTCCCTCCTCTCGCCCTCGCGCCGCTTCTCCGTCAGAGACGCCAGCCAGTAGTCCACCTGCAGGCCGATGGCGTCCACCCCGTGAGACATGCTGGGACTCCTGACACACACACACACAGAGCACAATTATTAAAGGGGCGGTATAATACAAGATGTAAAATAAGTCTCTGATGTCCCCAGAGTGTGTATGTGAAGGTTTAGCTCAAAATACCCAACAGATCATTTGTTATAGCATGTTAAAATTGGCCCTTTTTGAGGGTGAGCAAAAACTCATTGTTTTGTGTGTTTCCCTATAAATGCAAATGAGCTGCTGCTCCCGGCACAGAGGACGGAGCTTCAAGAGCTTGTGTGTTTCTTTGATTACCTCACACACACACACGCACTAAAATGTCAGAAACTGTTCTGCCTTTTATGTTCAAACCGGAGTCGGACAATGATGGAGAGACTTGAGAAGACTCCCATATGTGCTCGACTACAACAACTCTTCCTCCAAGGGACCAGGACTCCCTTGAAAACGAGATTTTGAATCTTAATGGGATTATTTCCTGGTAAAATAAAGGTAAATAATATAAAAAATGAAATAGTTGGCTAACGATGCTTTCGGGAAACACACCCCTGATTGTTAGATTTTCTATTACATTTCTAGGTAACACTTTACAACAAGGCAACTAACATTAGCAATACATTTGTTGCAATATTATAACACCATGAAATGGTGGCTTTACTGGTCTGAGCTGGTTTTAAAGCTGGATTCGCTGGACTTCCAGGTGGCGGGTTCATAGACCACCTCTGATCAGCAGAACAAACCTCAGCTTGACCACCTTTATCCTGCATGACCTGGTTTCTCCAGCAGGGATTATTACCCAGTCATTCCTGAAACCTTGTGACGGTACAAATTCCCTCAACAATCCGGAAGTGTTCCTGAACCAAACCCAATGCTAAAGTCATGTGACGCTCACCCTTGCACAGCCAATCCGCCGCCCATGGAGGGGGAGGAGGGGGGCGTGGCAATCTCTTTCAGACTGGCGGGTGACCCGTGAGAGGGCGGAGACGTGGACGGGACGGCTAAACTCACAGCCACGCCCTCTTCCAGGTCGCCTGGGGAACAGAGATCGACACACAGGGAGATTTTGTCACACACATGAAAAGCCACACGCAGAGTTATGGAAAGCAGTCAGTGCTTTAGTGTCCATGCAAACACACACACACACACACACACACACACACACACACACCTGCTGATGACTGGCCCGGCTCTATCAAACCCACTTTCACCACCTGTGAGACACCAACAGATCCAGACAAATAAATACAGAGATAGACAGACACATGGACAGATTAAAATAATAACGATAATAATAATAAATAAACTAAAAATAATAATAACAAAAATAAAATAAAATAAAATAAAATAAAATAAAATAAAATAAAATAAAATAAAATAAAATAAAATAAAATAAAATAAAATAAAATAAAATAAAATAAAATAAAATAAAATAAAATAAAATAAAATAAAATAAAATAAAATAAAATAAAATAAAATAAAATAAAATAAAATAAAATAAAATAAAATAAAATAAAATAAAATAAAATAAAATAAAATAAAATAAAATAAAATAAAATAAAATAAAATAAAATAAAATAAAATAAAATAAAATAAAATAAAATAAAATAAAATAAAATAAAATAAAATAAAATAAAATAAAATAAAATAAAATAAAATAAAATAAAATAAAATAAAATAAAATAAAATAAAATAAAATAAAATAAAATAAAATAAAATAAAATAAAATAAAATAAAATAAAATAAAATAAAATAAAATAAAATAAAATAAAATAAAATAAAATAAAATAAAATAAAATAAAATAAAATAAAATAAAATAAAATAAAATAAAATAAAATAAAATAAAATAAAATAAAATAAAATAAAATAAAATAAAATAAAATAAAATAAAATAAAATAAAATAAAATAAAATAAAATAAAATAAAATAAAATAAAATAAAATAAAATAAAATAAAATAAAATAAAATAAAATAAAATAAAATAAAATAAAATAAAATAAAATAAAATAAAATAAAATAAAATAAAATAAAATAAAATAAAATAAAATAAAATAAAATAAAATAAAATAAAATAAAATAAAATAAAATAAAATAAAATAAAATAAAATAAAATAAAATAAAATAAAATAAAATAAAATAAAATAAAATAAAATAAAATAAAATAAAATAAAATAAAATAAAATAAAATAAAATAAAATAAAATAAAATAAAATAAAATAAAATAAAATAAAATAAAATAAAATAAAATAAAATAAAATAAAATAAAATAAAATAAAATAAAATAAAATAAAATAAAATAAAATAAAATAAAATAAAATAAAATAAAATAAAATAAAATAAAATAAAATAAAATAAAATAAAATAAAATAAAATAAAATAAAATAAAATAAAATAAAATAAAATAAAATAAAATAAAATAAAATAAAATAAAATAAAATAAAATAAAATAAAATAAAATAAAATAAAATAAAATAAAATAAAATAAAATAAAATAAAATAAAATAAAATAAAATAAAATAAAATAAAATAAAATAAAATAAAATAAAATAAAATAAAATAAAATAAAATAAAATAAAATAAAATAAAATAAAATAAAATAAAATAAAATAAAATAAAATAAAATAAAATAAAATAAAATAAAATAAAATAAAATAAAATAAAATAAAATAAAATAAAATAAAATAAAATAAAATAAAATAAAATAAAATAAAATAAAATAAAATAAAATAAAATAAAATAAAATAAAATAAAATAAAATAAAATAAAATAAAATAAAATAAAATAAAATAAAATAAAATAAAATAAAATAAAATAAAATAAAATAAAATAAAATAAAATAAAATAAAATAAAATAAAATAAAATAAAATAAAATAAAATAAAATAAAATAAAATAAAATAAAATAAAATAAAATAAAATAAAATAAAATAAAATAAAATAAAATAAAATAAAATAAAATAAAATAAAATAAAATAAAATAAAATAAAATAAAATAAAATAAAATAAAATAAAATAAAATAAAATAAAATAAAATAAAATAAAATAAAATAAAATAAAATAAAATAAAATAAAATAAAATAAAATAAAATAAAATAAAATAAAATAAAATAAAATAAAATAAAATAAAATAAAATAAAATAAAATAAAATAAAATAAAATAAAATAAAATAAAATAAAATAAAATAAAATAAAATAAAATAAAATAAAATAAAATAAAATAAAATAAAATAAAATAAAATAAAATAAAATAAAATAAAATAAAATAAAATAAAATAAAATAAAATAAAATAAAATAAAATAAAATAAAATAAAATAAAATAAAATAAAATAAAATAAAATAAAATAAAATAAAATAAAATAAAATAAAATAAAATAAAATAAAATAAAATAAAATAAAATAAAATAAAATAAAATAAAATAAAATAAAATAAAATAAAATAAAATAAAATAAAATAAAATAAAATAAAATAAAATAAAATAAAATAAAATAAAATAAAATAAAATAAAATAAAATAAAATAAAATAAAATAAAATAAAATAAAATAAAATAAAATAAAATAAAATAAAATAAAATAAAATAAAATAAAATAAAATAAAATAAAATAAAATAAAATAAAATAAAATAAAATAAAATAAAATAAAATAAAATAAAATAAAATAAAATAAAATAAAATAAAATAAAATAAAATAAAATAAAATAAAATAAAATAAAATAAAATAAAATAAAATAAAATAAAATAAAATAAAATAAAATAAAATAAAATAAAATAAAATAAAATAAAATAAAATAAAATAAAATAAAATAAAATAAAATAAAATAAAATAAAATAAAATAAAATAAAATAAAATAAAATAAAATAAAATAAAATAAAATAAAATAAAATAAAATAAAATAAAATAAAATAAAATAAAATAAAATAAAATAAAATAAAATAAAATAAAATAAAATAAAATAAAATAAAATAAAATAAAATAAGATGTAATGTAATGTAATGTAATGCGATGTAATGTGATGCAATGTAATGTAATGTGATGTAACGCACTACCTGAGTGCTGTGTCCGAGCTCAGGTGATCTCTCGCTGTCGGAGCTGTTGGTTCGTTCGCTCAGAGGTTTGGAGAGCTGTCGATCTTTCACAGGAGTGCAGCGCTTACGGGGTGTGTTTCCTCCATCCGGCCTGCAACACACACACACACACACCATCATTTCTATGCGTTTTCTGACTGAATTCCTAGACTAGCTGCACTTCAATCTAGATCAACCCTGCTTAATTACGCTTACAAACACACACGCCTTGTTGGGGAAGCGACTCTGAAACTGTAGTTTGACAAGCTATAAGATACTCTTAAGTTAAAGTAGTTAAGATACATTTAAGCTAATCTTCTGAAAAAGTAGCTAGCTACACTACAAGTTGGGGTTTACAACAACATAATGCAATATAATTATGATTTCAAAGAGGATAGAGTGAAATAAAGCTGGTTAATTAATCAATTTAAAAAGGCTATAATTCTCTTCTCAGTGAACTGTACAGCCGCAAGATGCGTGGCGTAACAATAGATGGCGGTAACGCACAATTTTTGTAAGTGATCTATTAAGAAGAAGACGCTACTTGTTGGAAAAAGTAGTTAGCTACTGGAAAAGCTACACTGTTTTAAAAGCAACTGAGTTGCTGTTAAGCTACTGAAAAACGTAGCAACTAGCTCGCTACTTGTTGTTAGCTACTCCCCAACACCGCATGGTAACACTGAAGATGTGTGTTGGTGGCCTGACCTGGGTGACGGCATGGACTGAATCTCATTCTTGCTGGTTTTTAAGGGTGTACGTGGTTTTTCAGCCACAGACACTGTTATACAGGGGCCGACATCAGCGAACAACTCCTGATCATTCAGTTCCTACACACATTCAACACAAAAGAGCATTAAAACATAATAACCAGAAGAATTGAAGTCAAGTCAAGTCAAGTCAGGTCAAGTCAAGTTTATTTGTATAGCGCTTTTCACAATACAGATTGTATCAAATCAGCTTCACAGTATTAAATTAAAATAATACAACAAAGTTTGTTTCAAGAGGAATTTATTGATTGATAAAATTAAATTAAATATCCCCAAAATATCCCCAACTGAGCAAGCCAAAGGCAACAGTGGAAAGGAACCGAAAAACTCCATCAAGTGACCTAATGGTGTCAATTGGTGTTATATGATCATATTTTCTTGGTCTCGTAAGAACTCTGGCGGCGGCATTCTGGACTGAGTGTAGCTTGTTTATTGAGGATGCAGGACAACCAGCTAATAATGCATTACAGTAATCCAGTCTCGAGGTCATGAATGCATGGACTAACTTTTCTGCATCAGAAACTGATAGCATATTACGTAGCTTGGCAATGTTTCTAAGGTGGAAAAAGGCTTTTTTTGTAACATATGAAATATGATTTTCAAAAGACAGGTTGCAATCGAGTATAGCACCCAGGTCTTTTACTGTAGAGGATAAAGTAACAGGACATCCTGTGATGTTAAAGTTGTATTGTGCGAGGTTTTGTGGGCGGTTTTTTGAACCGATAAGTATTACCTCTGTCTTGTCTGGATTTAATAAAAGAAAATTACGCGTCATCCAATCTTTTATATCTTTAACACACTCTCGGCAAGTCAGGCAAGTGAGCATAATACACACTGAGTGCAAGACTGTAAGACTGTAAGACTTAGGACAGTGTGAAAATGTGACTTATTTATGTTTTTTTGCTTTGAATCAACTGGTGTTTTTAGTGTAATAAACAACTTTTTGACAAATGTTTTACTTGAAAAGTGTGCTTGTACTATCTTTAACTTTAAAATAAATGACATTTAGTTCGATTTTTTCCATATATAATGTAAATATATGCATGCTTCAGACTATATTTGTGTGTCTCACCAGCGTGTCGGTCTCGGACAGCGGCTCGTCCAGGTTACGGCTGCGCGAGTGTTTGAGTTTATCTGACGGCGGCTGCTCCCCCTGCTGGACACACACACGAACTACAATCACATACACCATACAAACACACACACACACACACACAAACCTACTAAGGGTGTCCAATCCGACTCCTGGAGGGCCAGGATTTAGCTCACCAGCTATAGCACAATTGCCTGGAAGTTGCTGGAAGGTGTGGTTAATTAAGGATGGCGCTAAACTTTGCAGGACAGTGGCCCTTTGGACACCCCTGTACTAAACACTCACAAACAGGGCCTAAATAAACACTCGCCAAGCACCAAATGCAGTAAAAATCGGCGTTGGCGAGTGTATGAAAGGATGTCAATCACCAGTTGGCCGATAACCTTTATATTGTGAAAGCATGACTATGAACGACGCTCAGGACAGATATCATCACGAAAGTTTAAGCTTTGCCAGTATAAATAATCAAGCGCAACAAGACGCGAACAGGAGCTCATTTTGTTACTCACACATTGTGTGGCAAGTTTAAACATCCATACACACGCACAGAAATCCACATCTCAGACCGCACACGAATACTAAATTGAGCTCTCTTTCACGTCGTCTTGTGCTTGAACGGAAATTCACACAAAACCATGTCAAAAGCTGCCCATCCAGGTAAACACAGTAGGTTATGTCTTAAATGAACAAACATGTGTACAGAATGTACAGTGGATCAGTGCATTAGGTCTTAAAGGGACAGCAGCCTAATATTTTTGCTGCTGTCTGCGTTTTTAATGTTAAAAAACACTTACTGCTCACTGAATAACTTTTGTAACATTAATAAGGATTAATCTATGTTTAATTCATACAGGTAAGACAATGCAGTGTCATTTTACTTTTGATTAGCATACTTTTTTCAATTTCGGTACCTGAAAATTTGGAATTTTCACTGGTATCTTAAATTTTGGCGCGATAACTACCTGTTTTTGCAAAAACAGTTTAATGGCCGGTCATATTTATGGCTGGTAAATTTTCTAAAAGGGATAGTTCATCCAAAAATGAAAATTCTGTCATCATTTACTCTCAAGTTGATCCAAACAGTTGATGGTTGCCATTGACTTTCATATTATGTAGTATGAAAATAGTAGTTTGGTGTCATATTTTTTAGATTTTAAAGATTTTTTAATAGTTTAAATGTTCCTTTAATCACTGAAAGAAACTGAATAATGAATAAATCATTTGTCCATTCAGAAAAAGATTAATCAGACAGATTCAAACTGATTTAAAAGCACCAAAAGTGACAAAGGCCCTTCAGTGCCATCGAAGGGAGAGAGAAGACTACATTAACACTAATGCGTATTACCTTATAAATGTTTTGATGTTAAAATACTTTCTTCAGTTCCAGATTAATACGGAGACATGCTTTGCACTCTTTTTAGAAACGAGTGTGAGCAAACCGAAGCTGTGTGTGTGTGTGTGTGTGTGTGTAACTCACGGGGCTGACGGCGTCTCGACTCAGACTGCCTTTACTGTTCAAGCTGCCGATCTCTGTCTGAGAGCTCGACTGGGACATGCCTTCAAAGAACGGCCTGGAAAACACACACACACACACACGATTTGTTAAAACATAAATAAAAAAGAGGAACACAGCACTGGCAAAGCTGCTCGTCTCTCATTTCTGTGTTCATTTCTTAATGCTACACGCAAAACCTTCAGTCTGTGATCTTTATTAAATGACACACAAAAATCAAAGTGCATAAAAGACATAAATCAATAAACACTTCTTCATTCTCAGTTACAATAACAGTGAAATATACTCCAGCTTTTTGAAGATCTCTCGCTCATTGTTAGAGATTTAAAGACATGAACTACAGCTAAACCTGTGCGACGCAAGTAAAACTGCATTATCAGTATTTATAAAAAAATTGATATGAAATAAATAAATGTATAAAAGCTATAAGAACATATAATGCAAGAATTACTAACATGAGCTGAACTGAATTAAAGATCCAGTCCTAATTTACCAGTGATATTTAAGTAGTATGTATATACTATTATAGTTTTTATTAATATTTTGAATTAGCTTTATTTTTTATATAATTTTGGTATGCACTTTTTAAATATTCTATTTAGCTTTATTTTTATTTCAGTTTTAGTCATTTGTCTAAATAAACTTATTTTATTTCAGCTAAGGAAATATTTCTAATTCATATTTCTTTCATGTGATATTTATAATTTATAAAGCTTCAATGCAATTAACAAAATGATTTTGAATAGTTTTAGTTTACAATAACAAACACTGGCAAATACAAACAAAAAATCTTGTTTTGTGTTTGACGGAAGAAAGAAAGTCATGTGAGTAAATTACGACAGTTCTCTTCCTCAAACATCGTGAGTAAATCCTGAGTAAATCCGTCAGGATCGTCTGCAGAGAGTGGACGAGGCCTGGGATCAGAGGGAAGTCAGTGAACACTGACACACACTCGCTGTGTCTGTAAACACAAACACAAACACAAGTGGCTGCTTTGACACTAACGCTCATCCTGATTGGCTGACTGAATCCTGGCAGTGTTTGAGTGAACAGCAGCGATTGGTTGTTAACTGGTTGATGGAAAACTGGAGGTTATGAGACAAGGACAGACGACCTGATGACACCAGCAGAGGGCGCCGCAGACTGTGTGTGTGTGTGTGTGTGTGTGTGAGAGAGAAAGAGAGAGAGAGAGAGAGAGAAAGAGAGAGAGTGTGTGTGTGAGTGTGTGTGTGTGTGTGAGAGAGAGAGAGA
>FLSR01000172.1:688660-716257 GCA_900092035.1 Leuciscus waleckii
TATTTTTTATGTGATAGATTGCCTTTTATGATTGTCCCTTGATAAGTGTTTCTTGTTTTTTTAATGGTGGCTTGACGCACGAAGTGCTGAAACCCTATTGTAATTGTGCTGATTTTTAGGGGTTCAAGCACGAAGTGCTGAAACCCTATTGTAATTGTGCTGATTTTTATTAGGGGTTCAAGCATGAAATGCTGAATCCCTATTGTAATTGTAAGGATTCGTAAAACGCATCGTGCAGGACAAACCGTGAGGCCTAGAGACGTGAAACCTGGCCAGATGGTAGGCCTCAATTTGGGGACAACCTATCAGAGTATGACCCCAACTGGCCCATAGGTTCTGCTACAGCAACCACAAGAACTGAATCGCTCATAACTCTTAGACCGTTTGTCCCAGGATTAAGTGTCTTATATCGTTGGAATCCTTTGCTCAAGGCGGACAAAATGGCTATCTCCGATTTGCTCGCCCTTCTTGCGCCAATTTTGAGTAAATTGCATTTTTTTTAAAAACCTATTTTTGCGAACTTCTCCTAGGTTTTTGGCCCGATCGGAACCAAACCACTGCAAGAATATTCTCTGGAGTCTGACAATCAATAATCATCCAAACAATTCAAAATTTCAATTAACGGTCGATAAGGGGAACCAAAATATTTGATGGCAGCAGGGCCACTTTTACTAAAACGGTTATAAATTGTGAACGGAAAGAGATTTTTTTGCTAAATTTGGGATACATCTTCCTGAGCTCAGTCTGAGATCACTTGAAAAAAATCGCAACAATTGGCCACTTGGTGGCACTGTAAAACGGTTATAACTTGTGAACGGAAAGAGATATTTTCGCAAAACTTGGGACACATGTTCATGAGCTCATTCTGAGGTCATGTGAAAAAAAATCATGACAATTGTCCACTTGGTGGCACTATAAGATGGTTATAACTTGTGAGCGGAAAGAGATATTTTCGCTAAACTTGGGACACATGTTCATAAGCTCAATCTGAGTTGACATGAAAAAAATCGTGACAATTGGCCACTTGGTGGCGCTATAACAGTGAAAAAAATCATGAAAATAGCTATAAGCGCACCCAACCGTTAGTCTACTGAAAATTGGCACGCAGTAGCCGCGTTTCCACTGTCGGGCCAGGTCCGGGCTAGGGCTGACAGCGAGCCGAGCCGTGCCAGTGGCATCGGGCCTCAAGCACCGGTCTTGCGTTTCCACTGCCGGGCCATTAGCCCTGCAGCGCTGCCCTAAACCCCGCCCTTAACACGCCTTCCTGGATCAAACGTCAAACGTCATACAAGTGTAGTAGACGGTCCCTGCTCCACTTCTGAGTCAAATAAAGCACTCTGGGATGACGGTTCTAGCACACAAAACATCAACACGCATATGAGCCACTTATGCAATATTTTATTTGTTTTCTTAGGAAGTTAGAAAACTTAGAATTTATGAAGATAGCATGTATTAACTCACCGTCCGCGGCTGCCATAGTGTCCCGACTTGTCCCTCCACTAACAGAGGGACGGTGACCCAGCACACCGTCCATCAAGTCGAACCATGGAAAGTTCCTTCTCTGGGCACTGCTTTGTCCATTGTGCGTTTTAATCGCCTTGTACTGCGCCCGCAACTTCTTCTTTTATTCCCGAACTTGAAGCGTTGTTCGCTGAATTGCTATAAATCCCATTGTTAGCTTAGCAAGTTCAGCAACGATGTATTTTATAACTTCCTCGTTTCTGCACACGCCGTCAAATTGACGTTGTACCCTTTCTTCTGCCCAAATGCTCAGAAGAGCTTTGGTATCTTCGACAGACCAGTACAGGCGATTCTCCATTTCGAGCAGCGTTTATTTTTTGCGATATAAAAAAGTGAAATGTGCATCTTGCCGCAGACCATAACTTTCCCTAACACCGATAAACTCCGCCTTTTACCTTGACCACGCCTCTAGCCCGAGCTGGCCCAAGGTATTCGATGGGCCAGAAATCCTGGCCGTTGGCCCCGAGTAAGCCCCGATCAAGCCCCGGAAGTGACAGTGACTATATCAATTTCACCCATGGATCATTTTGATGCTCTCACATGTTTGAAACGAACAATGATGGATTTTGATGAAATTTGTTTTGAATTGGGACTGGCGAATCCCCGTCCATACTGTCAATGACCGGTCGCAAAGACCCGCCCACTTTAGTTACTGTTGCTATGTCTGACAAGCGACGCCACTCTTATATATTGCTTACCACAGCTATGCAGACGACACACAGCTGTACTTAGCCCTATCGCCTAATGATTACAGCCCAATTGACTCCTTGTGCCAATGCATTGACGAAGTCAACAGTTGGATGTGTCAACACTTTCTTCAATTAAACAAAGACAAAACTGAAGTTATTGCGTTTGGAAACAAAGATGAAGTTCTCAAGGTGAACGCATACCTTCACTCTAGTGGTCAAACAACTAAACATCAAGTCAGGAATCTTGGTGTGACACTAGAGTCAGACCTTAGTTTCAGTAGTTATGTCAAAGCAATAACTAAATCAGCATACTATCATCTGAAAAATATTGCAAGAATTTGATGCTTTGTTTCCAGACAAGACTTAGAGAAGCTTGTGCATGCTTTCATCACCAGCAGGGTGGATTATTGTAATGGACTCCTCACTGGCCTTTCCAAAAAGACCATAAGACAGTTGCAGCTCATACAGAATGCTGCCGCTAGGATTCTGAGCAGAACCAGAAAATATGGACATATCACACTAGTCCTTAGGTCTTTACACTGGCTCCCAGTTAGATTTTGGATTGATTTTAAAGTATTATTACTGGTATATAAATCATTCAATGGCCTAGGACCTCAATGCATTGCAGATATGCTCACTGAATATAAAGCCAACAGATCACTCAGATCATTAGGATCATATCAGCTAGAGATACCAAGGGTTCACTCTAAGCATGGTGAGTCTGCTTTTAGCTATTATGCTGGAACCAGCTTCCAGAAGAGATCAGATGTGCTCCTACAGTGGTCACATTCAAATCCAGACTCAAAACACTTCTGTTTAGCTGTGCATTTACTGAATGAGCACTGTGCCGCTGTTCGTCCGACTGTTTGTTCTGTACTGTATTTTATTTTATTTTATTTTTCTAAACTGTTTTAATTATTCTTATTTATTTTTATTATTTCAATTTCTTCTATGTAAAGCACTTTGAATTGCCATTGTGTATGAAATGTGCTATATAAATAAACTTGCCTTGCCTTGCTTCATCAGGAAAGAAAGATTAAATGAAAATATCATCGAAACTTTTCTAAAGACAGTCAGACTTCCCTTCAAAAGATACATTCATATAAAAACACCCGCACCGTGTTTTGACTTTGAAACGTGCAGTGCTCATGTTTATTCAACAATGTCAAAGCCTTTTGGAAAATCTATTTGTGGCGGGCAGTGTTGATATTCTGAACCAATGTATGGGAAACACTGTAATATCATTTGACAACTATCAATAATAGTTGAACCTATCCATCTTCACCACAGTGCAACAGTGAAAAGACCCTCTCAAACAGTGTCGCGCCGCATTCCTAACGTTGTTTAAGCGACATACACCGGTACTGCGGTATATTCAAAATTCATATCATAACAAAAATAAACACCGGTATTCGGTATGAACCGGTATACCGCCCAGCACTAACCTCCGCCATGTTGATGAGGCCGAGCGCCAGCGTCTTGTAGCCCAGGATGGTTCGGTTCTTGTACCTCTTCCTCCTCTGCAACATGATCTGAAGCTTGTTGGCCTCTCGCTTCAGGAAGTGAGGATACTGAGGAGAGGAAGAGTGTTTGGTTTAGGCCTTCTGGACGTGATTCTGTTAGAGAGAGCTTGTGTTCACACACACACACACACACCTGTAAGGAGAAGGTGAGCTGCAGGTCTGTTTCCGTCTGGCCGCTCGATGGCAACAGGATTTCATTGGAACGAAGGATTCGCTTTGAGCCCTGAGGGAGAAGAGAGGACAGATGGTGAACATCATTAGACGGAGGGGACCGTTGGGTCTTTAAGATCGAAATGAGAGAGCAGAAAACGCAAACCTTTCAAAAATAAAACCTCTGTTGGGTATTTACTATTGTTCAAAAGAAAAAATACAGTAAAAGCAGTAAAACAATTTAATATTATTAATATTGTGTTTTCTATGCGAATATATGTTGTAAACTGTAATTTATTCCTGTGATTAAAGCTGAATTTTCAGCATCTTTACTCCAGTCTTCGGTGTCACATGATCCTTCAGAAATCATAATAATATGAGGATTTGATGCTCAAGAAACATTTCTGATTATTATCATTATCAATGATGAAAACAGTTTAATATTTTTGTGTACATTTCAGGATTCTTTGATGAACAGAAAGTTCAGATCAGATTAAACATTATAAATGTCTTTACTGTCGCTTTTGATCAATTTAATGCATCTTTAAAAGCATTAATTTCTTTTAAAAAATATGTATATTTTACCGACCCTAAACGTTTGAATGGTGGTGTAAAAGGTACTCGATCAAAAGTGACAGAGACTAAAAACATTGCAGAATTTTTGACTTGAGTAATGTGAAGTAGTTTTGAGAGAAACAGAACGTGCAGTGGGTGAGAATGTGGGCGGGGCTTGAGTTCACCAATCAGGATTTGATTGGATCATAAAAAGTGGGCTGTGTTATGGTTGGCCAATATTATTTGCTGTCGTTTCAGATGATGTGCACTGAGGAATCGTTCACAATAAGGCCAGGAAAGTGAGTTTTATGGTGTTGTATATACATTTAGTCCTGATCCATTTAACATTCTCATTTGGAGAGAGAATTAAAATTCGCCGGAAGTAGTCTGGGTTTTCCCAGGCTATAAAGGAGTAAAAACAGCGACAGGAATCCCTCCGTCACACAAATGAAGATCTGCTGTGAGGAGGAGCGGTTCTGATGCCTGTACCGAACTGTGAAAAATGACTATCACGAGAATAAACAGGTGTGCTCGAGCATTCTGTCCTTTTAGGGTCGTATCTTGTGACATCACATCCTGTTTTTGGTTTGTTTAGATGTCTTTGGTCCGTGTTGTGTTCATGTTTCAGTCGAACTGCACCAGAGTTCGTTTGGAAGCGGATCGAGACTCCTCTTTTTCGTTTGGTTCGGACAGCAGCGTTCACACTTATTCAAATGAACCGCACTAACAGAGCAATCACACCAGGGTTAGGTTTAGTCCAACCAAACATGCCAAGTGTGAACACACTAAGTAAACAGGGTCAGTTTAAGTGTGATGTTGAATTTGAGCAGAACGAGTAAAGCACCTGGAGTTTGACAGCGATGACCACAGACGTCAGATCTTTATCCAGCTCCTTCAGCATGACCAGCTTCTTCAGAGTCAGATTGAAGAGCCTGCGGACACACAAGTCACTCCACAATTCAATAATGTATCACAATATTGGGTGGCAAATGAAACGGCGGCAAACGTACAAGAGAGACTGTGAGAAAGTGAATCAGCATCGATCAATTACAATGGGACTGATCTATCTAGTTGTGTCGTGTGGAGAGACAGCTTTATTGTGACAGATATGAGCACGTGTGTTATTCTTGTCTTGTTTCGGAGGGTCAGGGAAGGTTAGCGAAGGGAATCATTTACAGTGACTCCTGAAATAGAGGCTCTTCCGACAAGAGCTGCTGCCATACAGATCAATAACAACCTAAAACCGATATTGACCCGACGACAATCATCAGACACACACACACACAACCTCAGGTGGGCGACATGCATTTTCACACGTCAGCATTCAATACACCATTTCATTTTATATCAATCATCAAAGGCGTTCGTTTAAATTCTTCCATCTACACACACCCTCAGTCTCTCAGTGCAAAATGGAAGTATAGAAATAAAAATAAACAAAAACAGGTTAAACACCATCCTCAGAGGAAAGACAGACAATATCAGCAGAGTGAAGATGATAAAAGAAATGAATCGAGGTGGTTTATTAATATAAAACATGTATGTTTAATGTTTACCATGCTACAGCTACTTGAATCTGTAGCTTCTTGAATGCCATTTTTGATCAAATGCTTCATTTAAAAGAGCCCTGTTATGCCCTTTTACAATATCTTCATGTTGTTTCTGAGATCTATTAGAGTAGTTTTTCATGCTTGAATGTTCAAAACACATTATTTTCCCCATATAATCCACTGTTGCAGCTCCTCTCTTCCCAGTCTGTCAGTAACGCTCTGTTTAGTTCCTGTCTCTATGAAGCCCCTCCTTCTGAAAAGCACACTGTGCTCTGATTGGTCGGCTGGAGCAGTGTGTTGTGATTGGTCAAGTGCGTTGAGAGTGTTTGGGAAATGCCACGCCCCTTATCATAACCACCAGTTTCAACACACTACTAACTAACTCAACCAGGCCCCGCCCCTTTATTCTGTATGGAAGTTAGTTTCCGCCACAGAATAAAACATTTTAAAAGATAATTGCGATTTTCTGTCTCACAATTGCGAGTTTACATCTCGCAATTCTGATTTTGTTTTTTCGAATTGCGTGTTATAAAGTCAGAATTGCGCAATCCTCGCAATGTAGTTTATATCACGAAATTCGGACTTTATAACACGCAATTGCGAGTTTATATCTCACAATTCTGACATCTTTTCTCAGAATTGTTGTGAGATAGGCTATCAACTCAGAATTGCGAGTACACGACAGGACTACACGACATTCCTCCCAGGTTGGTGACATCACCAACCCTAAAATTTACACAAACCCCGCCCTCGGGAACACGATTTATAGATTATCATGACAGAATATGCTAATCAATGACTACAAGATAACTACACATAAGCTACATAATTTCATGATCTAACCATTCAGAAATGTCCTGTTGCTTCTACATGTTGTCACTTCTTCTTGAGTCTCTCCATCATTGTCTGACTTCGGTTTGAACATAAAAGGTTAAACGTTTTTGAAATTTTCAGTGCATGTGTGTGTGAGGTAAAAGGACATGAGCTCTTGAAGCTCCGCCCCCTGCGCCGGGAGCAGCAGCTCATTTGCATTTAAAGGGACAGACACAAAAACGGTGCGTTTTTGCTCACACTCAAAAAGTGACAACTTTAACATGCTATATAAAAATATCTGTGGGGTATTTTGAGCTAAAACGTCACATAGACACTCTGGGGACATCAGAGACTTATTTTACATCTTGTGAAAAGGGCATTATACCACCGCTTTAAGTCGGTCACTCCTAAACACTGACTTCAGCACACACTCCGGTCTAACATTCACCAGCCTCCGGTCACTGTGCAACGGAAGCGAAATATTGTGACATTAGTGCTTAACAGCAAAGTCACAATTATTCATTGTGAAATGTAGGCTACGTTGCAAAAAACAACAACAAAAAAACAACAACAACACTGCAACTGAGAAAACCTCAGTGTTCATGAGGGTTGAATCACAGCCTTCATTCGACGTCACGAGTTCAAGAGTCACGGACGACTAGAAACTGAAGCTTGTTTCTCATCAGGATCTTTAAACGCTTGGACAGAAACGCTGCAGTTGAATGAATGTTACACACGCACAGAAAGCGAACAGGGCTTTTAGCAGGCGGCCTGAGCCGGCACACGAGCACAGCAAACTAAATTAATATTAAACACAGACATCAGCGGGGAACTGAAGACACGTCCGTTTCCGAAACAACGATCAACGAGACAAACTATTAGCTGCAAGCTCCACATTAAATACACTCAATAAAAACACATTAAATACGCTAAATAAAGACACTCAACACATGAAACATGCAGCAGATGGACGTGTGTTTCAGCACAACACACCTAAACCTCACACACATGAACCACACTGAACATTCGAGCTCGTTTCTTTGATTAATAATAAATTAACCTAACCGCTTTAGTGTGTGTGTGTATGTGTGTGTGGGACGCCACACGAGTTTATCTCCCATAAATCAGGTTATTACAGTAATAAAGCTGAAGATAACAGCTGTACGGGTTCATAAAGTCTCGATGGGATGGCTACTGCTACCATATGTTTATTAAAATCCAATAAACACATAAACACAGCTGATCTTCTCTCAAACTCATCTAGATTACAGTGTTTCACACTTCTAATGCACCTCTTAAATGAAGAGAAACACTATAATTAGACCATGACCTTAAACAAAAACATTCCCAACACATATATTGGCATTTTTTAGATTTAAAGTGGTCATGAGAAATCAAACTTGCCTTAATCTTTTGGCATATAAGAAGTGTTTATACCATTAAAACATCCTGCAAGTTTCATAGCTAAAAACGTCCTCCTCGTAATAAACAAAGCATTTATTTAATCAAGCACCAAAAACAGCTTGTTTTGATATTGGGTGACCTGTGACATCACATGGTCACAAATACATTTGCATATGCCTGCCTCCAGAGCAAGACATCGACCAATAGTTATACATCACGACTCTATGTTTGTTCGGAGCATTTTGTAAACGAGGCACAGTGTAATGGAAAGTTTGCAAAGAAACTTTTGATGAAAGATGGCAGAAACACACACACACACACACACACACACACTGTATATGCATAAAGAAAATGAAACCAATTTTATGAGTTTTTATGCAGTGTGACATATTTGACAATGAAGCATGTATCATTCATAAAACACTAAATGTGTAAATAAAAAATAAAAAATAATAATACTTGCGTAAATTGAAATGAATGCAATAAATTACATAAAATGTGTTGACAAACTATTCACAGAGAAACATTTGCCTTAGCACTAATACAAATATTTTAAGCTCTTGACAATGCAAATATGTGTATATCTATACACACACGTTTAAGTATATTTGTAAAGTATAACTTCAAGTATATGATAGTATTTGTTGCAATTAATTTAATTTGTTTATTTAATTAGAAAAAAATAGGAATAAGATTATCACAAATAACAGTAATTGAGTAATTGAGCTTGATTGTCATGATAATAAATGTCAAAAGAAAATGGTCAAAATAAATATTAGTGTTCCTGAACTAGGCTATGAAAAATGTATACATTTAAATTTATAGTAATAATCATAAAAAATAATCCATAGCACACTTCAAAATCAAAATATTAAAAAGCCTTCTTTTCAACTTTTTTCGCAACTTTCAATTGTTCAATTTTCAACTTTTTTCTAAATCATTCTGACGTCTGGGTGTAAACGGTTCACAGAAAGCGAAAGCATCGGCGTAATCTTCAGAGACGATGACACGACTCTGTGACCTTTCTGTTCTGGACAGATAAGAGACACATGTACGTCATGGAAGTCCCACACACCGCGGGACGTCCGGCACGCTGAACACACTCTCAAAACAACATGAGACATCCATCAAACACTCGTTCAGCTTTCATTTCCACTGATCTCAAAACAGACTCCGTGAGGCTCTCAAATCACACACACTGGTGTGTGTCTGTAGATACACTCTTTAAAGGTGCTGATGCTAAATCAAATGAGTTCGAGGTTAAAGGAATGATGGACCGTCAGTGTTGTTGCTGCAACTAAAACTATAGAAACAACTTTTTAGAAAATAATAATAAATAAAATTAAATAAAATTGCATTAAATTACATTTAAAAATATATATTTGATGAAAAACTTAACCTTAAAGAAAAATTTGAAATGTGGTTTTGGCAAGTAACTAAAATATGCAAGTTTAAGTACTTAAATTAATAAAACTGAAATAATAATAAATTATAAATAGAAAAAAAAAATGTAATATGATTTTTTTTTTTTTTTACTAAAATTAAAAATGAAACATGAAACACTTAAAAAATAAAAGCTAATTAAACATATATTCATAAATAAATACTATAATAGTATATAAAATAATACTGTAAAACGTCTTTCCAGTTGTATGGCAAATAAAGCGGCTTTTTATCAATATTAAAATCTATAATAAATAAATTAAAAGTACTTTTTAAATTATCTTCATATTATTGGACACATTATGTATGCTCATGGCAAATATTGATTCAATTATAACCTCGAAACCACCGGCAAGTGTATAATAGAGGTGTATCAATTAATAATTTTGTCAGTCCTGTAAAACAACAAGTTAAACACTGATCAGTTTAAAGACTCTCACCAGCTCTGACACACACACACACACACACACACACACACACACACACACACACACACACACACACACACACACAAATTTAAAACTATATATAAATATACACACAAAAAAAACTAAGGAAAATGACAAAAGCACATGACAACATTACTAAAACTTAAAGTAAATTGTAAATGTAAACTGATATAAGCTAATATAACACTAACATATACTACTATTATAATTATTATAATGGTATGCTATATTATAATGATATAAAAATAAACACTAACTCAAAATATTAATAAATAATATCATGGTATATAAATAATGCTAAAATACCATAATTTTAATCAAAATTAGAACCAGATTCATCAAATTCCAGTCATAAAACGTGAGATGCCTATTAGATTTTCTATCATGTGTTACTGAGCCATGACTCACTGTCACTGATCAAACATATTACAAATCAGAACAATAACTGAATGAGAATATTAACTAGATATAATATTAGTCTGTGATATCATCATCATCATCAGTCATATCTCGATGTTATGAATGACTGAAATCATGCGACTGCCGTCTCTGTGTGTCAGTGGGTCAGTGTGTCTCTGGCCTAATGACACGAGAGTGTGTGTGTGTGTGTGTGTGTGTGTGTGTGTGTCATTAGAAATACAGTTAACAATCCCAGGAAACACGTCAGAACGCTTCTGTTGATTCAGTTCCTCAGGTTATATCATCATCATCATCATCATCATCATCATCATCATCGTCAGCACGTGTCGTGCAGAAACACACACTTACACAGATGAAGTGTACGCCGCTCACGTGTGTCAGTGTTAAGCCTTCATAATAAGCTTCAGGATCCCAGCAGTCAGTAGTTTTGCAGTTGAGTCACATGACCACTGACAGGCTTGTTGTGACACACACACACACACACTGATAAACGTGTCAGTATCTCAGCGTTCCAGTGGGTCAGTGCTGTGGTTTCACTCGCATGGACTCATCAGTTAATAATCAATGTCGTCAACATTTTTCAGTTCTGCATCGGAGTGTATGGTTTCATAACAGTTATGATGATGACATAAACATGCACAACACTGACAGGAACAAAGCTGATGCATGAGAATATATGCAGGTGAAATCAGAGAAACACCATAAAGATCACATGATCCATTAAATTGAAGGTGAAAAGAATATATTTACAACTACATCAAATACAAACGCAAAAACTCAAAGGTCTTCAATACAAACCCACCAAAATAAAAGTTGGATTTAACATTAATTATGATAAAAATGATGTACAACTCTTCATGACAATATTAGGTCAATGTTTTGGCTAATCAGTGTATAATTAATCAGAGCAATGATGCAGACAAAACTCTTAAATGAATTAAATCTCATTCAATATATTTTACATGTACGGCTTCACTGCAGCGGCGAGTCTTTAGTTTGAAGAGTGCGACTGTCTGACTCTGAGAATGAGATGAATAATAAGAAGGAAGGAAGGAAGGAGAAAATGGGAAAGTCCATCTTGATCAGCTCTGCGAGGATTGGACGAGATCCTGCAGGGACAATCACTGAAACGGCAGAGCCGTGAGGATTTCCCAATTTCAAGGATGGAGAGGAATGTCAGGCATCTCTCATCTCCGCTCCCGAGCAAAGACTACCCATAATGCAACTGTCGAAAATTCCCCAACACTTTCCAGTGAAGGCAGGGAAGATCTTGCAAGGGCAAGTCGTGAGTTTAATAACATTTAGCACTAGTTCACACATGTCTTACTGAACAGGCAATGAGCCTCGGTGCTGTTACTGTGAAAGAGGTCAAATATTAAACATTAAAAATATTTTTTGTTAATTTGAAATAAAATGTAGGGTTTTTTAAGGTTAAAATTTTCGTGTATTATTTATATTTTATATAATAATAATAAAAATAATAAAAAAAGAAAATTAGAAATGTTGCCTTCGCAATTAAAGGGGTGGTAAAACGCCTTTTTTCAAAGGCTTGATTGTGTTTGTGGGGTGCACTGTAACATGTGTTCATGCTTCGTTTTTAAAAATTCGCATTATTTTTCACATATTTAACCATTATTCCACACTGCTCTGTCCCTCCTTGTAAAAACGGTCGGATGATTTCCGCGTTCTATGAAGCCCCCCCCTTCAAAATACGCAATGGGCTCAGATTGGTTAGCTGGCCCAGTGTGTTGTGATTCGCTAACCTCCAAGTGCACGTTGTTCGGAAACGTCACGCCCCCTTATCTTTACCGGTAGTTTGTGCTTCAGTAAACAACGGCGTCAATATTGCCATACCAGTTTGAGCCCGAATCAGACCCAGAGAATGTTAGTGGAGAGGATCGAGCAGAAACTGTTCAAGAACGGCTGTTAAAGGACGTTTCAGAAAGGTATGTTAGACTGCAGATCGCTATATGACACTGTTACTTTTGTATATTTAGAACGATTGTAGCTAAATATCTGTCGCCTGAACTATTAATCCAATACGAACACTAAACATTGGCTTTACAACAGTAGCCAAATCAAACACAAAACCATGATTAGCATGCCTGTAGATAAACAAGCATGTAACGTTAGATAAACAATACATAAAAGCTATAATCAAAGAATAATTTACACTGATCACATAAACGACAACACAACAACCACGAACATTCCAAGTTCGCTGCGCTGGTGATATTAAACAGAAGTTTGTATGTGTTTGTCGGATAAGTATGAATTAAGAGTTAGCATTTAACAAACTGGTTTGTGGAGCCAAACAGCGTTGTCCTTCGTTTACTTCCTTGCCACAACGTACAATTAACAATACGAACTATCACAGGAAAACACAACGACGAAAAATAAATCATACTTACAGGTTGTGGCCCGTAAACAGTTTCTGTTTTTAAAGTTGGAACTGCTCCATCTTTCAGGACTAGCCGTTGTGCGAATCCTTCATCGGAGGAGGGGTTTATGTAAATATTGGGCTTAGTGATGTCAGCAAGCCCGCAGGAATGTCGTGTAGTCCCTACTGGCCGTTTTTTGTAGTTCTTAGAAATTGATTTCTTTAAAAGCAAATATCTCCCTTTGCTTTAAACTTTGAAAGTTGTAACTTTGCAGATGTTGTTTATGCTCAAACAGCAACATTACACACTAACTAAAGTTAGAAAAGTGAAATCGTGTTTTACCACCCCTTTAACTGAAATAAAATACGTTTTCAATTTAAGTACTGAAAAAAAATTTATTAATTAACTAAATATAAATATAAACAAATACATATAAAAACGACAAAAGCACATAAAATTACAAAAAATGAAAATATAAAATAAAAAAGCCAATTCAAAATATTATTAATAATAAGAATAATAAAACAATTAAGGGGTGTTGTATGGCGTAATGCAAAGCAGAATAATAAACAAAGAAAATAAAATCAATTAACATAAATTAATACAAATAAATAAATCCCTGTAAATGCACAGCCAATTTATTAATAATAATAAACTAATTTACATCAAATAATAGAATTCTACACTGTAAAAAAAAGATGCTGCCTTAAATTTTAAGTACGATCAACTTGAACGTTTGAGTCATTTCAACTTAAATCACATTAAACTGACTTAAACATGAGTTTAACTGAATGTGGTTATTACATACTATAAAAAAGTAAATTGCTTAACTTATTTTGATGAGTTGAAGCAATGCACAAACATGTGTTGTCATTACTTACGGATTGATTCATTTTAAATGTTGTGAAACTGGATCAAGCAGATCATCAAAGGTCTGCGTTCTGTGCCAGAATTGATCTGAGTTCAGAATAAAAGGGCTTTTTTAAATATAATTTGCACAGATATATTGTTCAGATTAAAACCAAGAACAGCGAAAGCAATGGTCTCAGTGGCGATGACCTTCAGAGCTGATGCAGCCGTAACCTCCAGCTCTCTGATGGTTCTTGTGGATATCAAGGAGAACTCAATCTCAGTTTGGAGAGCCGGCCTGTCGATATTGATTGGGTGCCACAGTTTCGTTTCTCTCTCTCAGAATCTTGCGGCGAAACAATTACCTTCCACCCTCGTCCCATCACCCCCCCACCCCCTTCACTCCCTCGCTCCCTAACTCATATTTCCAGTGTGAACTCTCTCTGCATCTCCCTCCATCCCCGTCTCTCAGACTGTCGGCTTCATTTCTTCTCTTTTTGTGCTCGGCAATCAAATTATGTGAACAAAGCGTGACTCTAGAAATCGGTGGCAGCGCAAACAAAAGGATGTGACATCGCCAGCCTTCAGACTGCAGAGGGAAACAGAAGCAGATGAACAGGAAGTAACCAGAGTCTGTGCCAAACGCAATGCTAATACGCCTCAAATGACCAAAAATTTTCTCAAATTTAAGGAATAGTTCACTATTTTTATTTGTATCTTTCTTTAGGATGTAATGTTGCTGTTTGAGCATAAAAAAAGAGTCTACAAAGCCTCAATTGTAGTCATGAGTTTTCTTCCAGGAACAAAATATTCCTCATTTAAATATTTCCCGCCCAATGAATACGCTAAATAAAGGGGCGGGGCCTGGTTGAGTTAGTTAAGCGATTATGGTAAGGGGTGGGGCATTTCCCAAACACACTAAAAGCGCTTGACCAATCACAACACACACTGCTCCAGCCGACCAATCAGAGCACAGTGTGCTTTTCAGAAGGAGGGGCTTCATAGAGACAGGAACTAAACAGGGGTGTGTTTCCCGTACAACGTAGTAACTCGCTGCTTCACTTCCGTAGTAAGAAGCATTGTTGAAGAAATCAACTATCTAGTCACGACTGTTTCCCGAAACCTTATTGTCACAAATTGGCCGTTCAACCGCGTTAGTTAATGATGTCACGCAGGTGTTGGAGTAATAACTACTTTTAATGAATCTGTTAGAGATCGAATTAACGGCAGATGTTTTGCTATAAATTACGGACATGACATCTGAGGACTAATGCTAATTTTTCTCGGTTATTTTGCTTTATTTCCAGATTGAATCATAGGCTCGTTCTTACACACTAGAGCACGTTCACACACGCGCACTCTTCAAGAACGACGCTTAAATCTCTTGACAACTAGAAGACGTAAATGACATTTGTATGTATTCTAAACTAAAAGATGCAGATTGTACTGAACGTCATCTTGCTTATTTTGCTTAACATAAGGATTTATTGAGTCCACATGTCATGCTAAGAAGAATCTCTGCTTCTAACCACAGGTCGAGAGCTGTCGTTCCGAACACACCACTATGCTATGATGTTTGCGAATGTTCGTTGGAACGATGGTTTCGGGAAACACCGACTCGTTGAACTGCTGATAACGACAGAACTTGCGACCATAGTTGACTAACGATGCTTTCGGGAAACACAACCCTGAGCGTTACTGACAGACTGGGAAGAGAGGAGCTGCAACAATGGAGAATATGGGGAAAATTATGTGTTTTTGAACATTCAAGCATGAAATCTTATTCTAATAGAGCCCAAAAAACAACATCGACTTTGAAAAAGGGCATAATATGGCCTCCTTAAAGATAAGAATCTTTTCATAGTGTTTACATCTGTAAATCTGCAATAAAAGACAAAAAAACAACCATAAAAAAATGATCCATATGGCTTGTGCGCCATCAAACAAAGTCATCTGATAGCTTTGTGTGAGGGACAGACTGAAATTAAAACCACTGAAGCTCTAGCTCGCTCTCACCAAGCCCACGTTCCTGTCCAGAATTCAGAAATGACTAGTCACATTCTGTGAGAACCAGTGGCGTTTTGGTGTCAATGACGTCAATGTTTGAGGTCGATCGATGTGTGTTTTCAAAGACCAAACTACTTCGTTACTGAACATTTGGTTAGATCCTTGTATTGAAGGTTTTCTGGGGAAGTGTATGACAGAAGTGTGAATATAATGGCACACTGAATGTGGTGTTGTTGTTTGTGTTGAATGAGGTGTCAATCTGTTTTCCTGCTGGCCTTTGGCATCGATCAATGATTCGGCTGCCAAAAGATGCTCAGGGGTTTCTGCAAGGAGGGATTTTATCTTAACAAATATCAGACAAATGACAGACCTGCGACAACAAAACGCTTGACACGCAGATACAGACGACAGCTCATTTGCTACAGCCAAACGCAGGCTTGGGAATCGAGGACGGTTCTTAAGGCCCATTTACGCCAAAGGAAGGCAACTAGAAGGAACCTTCATTTTTCTATTACTCTTGTGAGTAGGTTCTTATAAATGACTCTTTAACCGACTTGAACTCTTGTGCCAGGATTACTCCTGGTATTAAGATGTGTTTTGGTCAATCACAAGTGGACGACACTAAATACAGCTGTAAACGGGTCTAAACGCTTTGAGCTCGTCAACTTTCCAACACTTCCAGAGGAAGATAAAAACACATTCGACCGGATTGCTTTCGTAGTGTAAACGGTCATGTGATCGAATGTGTTCAAACAGCCTCAGAAGCTCGTCTTCTCTCCGTCTACTGAACTAATGCGTGAACATTATGGGAAGAGCTCTAGCCAGACGGGGTTTAAACTATTGACTTCATAGTATGTAAGGAAGTCAATGTGACCAACATTCTTCAAAATATCTCCCTTTGTGTTCAACAGAAGAAACTCATACAGGTTTGGATCAACTTGAAGGAGATTAATAATGACATAATTTTCATTTTTGGCTGAACTATCCCTTTAATGCTCATCAATTCCCATTCCTATTCGCAGTTTTCACACAGAGACACAAACACATACTCAAAGCCACAGTCAGAAATCAGACCCTCGCCGCACGGGTGCCCTGTGCCGCCCACTGTGCCATCTTTAGCTCTAATTAAGTAGCTGGGGTGAATTACAGGGCTATTGTCCACCTGAATTAGACATAAAACAAGATTGCATCAATATTTAATAGCAGTTGCGAGCAAGATGATAGTAGTGGAAAGAAGAGCGCTACGCTCTTTTCCTAATGGATTACATTTTGAATACAGCCACCGCTCCGGCCAAACACAAAACATCAACAAGCCGATCAATATCTCCATGTATTTTTAGAGTTTCCTGTCAATAACAGCAGCATGACGCCATGCAAAACAAGCGCACGCTGTGTAACCCAGATCTATCTCAATTGCTCCATCAATACGCATTTAATACAAATAAACCAATTAGCTTCAATGGGCAGCCATTTCACGTGCATGTGTTGTCTGTATCCGTAGCCGATATTAACTCCAGGCCAAAACAACAGGGAGTATTGGATTTCAAACGGACAGTTGTTTTGAAGATTGACACATACATGTTCACCTGATCACATGCCAGGCTGGAGCACTAAGCTTAAAGCTCTAGTTACCATGGCAGCATCCCAAACCAGTTCCATACCATTCCCAATTTAGAACACAATGCCTGAAACCTGAATCTACACATTAGGATCTCCACATGACTGCAACATATTCCAGACCACCAGGTTGGAATTCAAAGCATGAAGCTCTACAGTTACCATGGCAGCATCCCATATATACAAGACGATTTCCATATGAATCCCTGCAGATACTGAACCAGCATTTATAGGATATATCGCATCAATATATCCCAACAATGAGCTTTCCAAACTTACATTTCAGACTATTCCCAGGTTGGAACACAATGCATGAATAGGATAAAATAGCGTTCCTCCATTTAAGTGGGGAGGAGAGATATTTTTCCCGATATTCACGATCAACTTAATCGGTTCTCAGTTGTTTAATATTGGGTCTACAAACAAAATAGCATTAATTGAGAAATAATAATAAGACTTATTAATACTACTACTACTAATAAAATATAAACACAAAAACAATATCAGTTAATCGCTATCTTTCACTCCAATATTTTCCAGAACATCAGGTTGGAATAAAACGGATCAAGCTCTGGCGTTACCATTGCAGAATCCCAATCCAATTTCATTCCACACCATTCCCATTTCGGAATGCAATGCATGACTCTATACAATAGAATCCTAGCGTTTCTAGGATATGTCACACTAATAAACATTCCAAACATATATTTTAGACGATTCCCAGGATGGAATACAATGCATAAACATGATCAACTCGGATTAAATGGGAAGACATTTTTTCCCGATATTCACTTTAAACTTAGGCTAATCGGTTCTCATTTTGTCAATATTGGGTCAACCGATAAAAATTTAAATGATAAGAACAATAATCACGCTGACCTTAACAATACCTGTATATCCATATGGTCTTTTAAAAAAATAAAAAAAGCAATATCGGTCTATTGATATTCGACTACTCCAATATTTTCCTGAACAGCAGGTTGGGAAACAAAGCATGCAGCATTCCAGACACATAATCCAGAGCACTGTCAGGCTGAAGACCACACATGAACCCAGCATGTCTAAACATTTCTTTGTTAAGCAGAAGTTGCTCTGGTTGTCTTCACCGCACTGTCGTGTTCAGATTGAGCCACCGTTCATTCTTCATATCGCTTTCGCTGCAAACCGCGACAAACACACACATCGTGTGGAAAACTGTCCACCCCAATTTGACTAATTAATTACATCTAGTTATATCCACTATCGCAGATTGCGGATAAGCGTCAAGAAAAAGCCCTGAACCTCCCGCATTATCCGGCGGTGCATCGCTGCTTCCCTCCCCGGTGTAGAGGCGCCTTACCTCGGCACGCAGCTCGGGGACGACCGGTCCACTTCCCAGGTGGCGTACAGGTTCATGTGCACCGGCCGATTGGAGGTGATCGCCATCGGCTTGGAGGGCTGCGGAGACGGTACTCCTCCAGTCCTCGGGAGCCCTCCCCGATCCGACATACTGGAGGAACCTTATGTTTGAAAACAATGAAAGAAAACCCGAATAAAGCGGCTATTGTCGGAGGGTTGGTCCACTACTGCTCCCCGTACACCCGTCCACGAACACCGAGGCTCGGGTGTATACCGATCCGCCGTTCGCCGTCAAACTCGCAGCCAGTGTTTCTCAAGTTGCGTTAGTTGTTTATCGGTGCAGGAAGCGGAAATTTCTCTTTTGCCTCGCAGAGAGAAGCGCCACTGCCGAAGAGCAACGCCTCTAGTGAAAGACGAGCCCTCACAACCAACCACTGAGAGAGAGAGAGAGAGAGAGAGAGAGAGAGAGAGAGAGAGAGAGAGAGTTTTTTGTGGACATATTTCGGGGTTTTTATCGTGTAAAACGGTTGTTGCCTAAATTATATGTGTCCACAAGGGAATATTTAGCTTATGTTCTTATAAAGGGCCTACCAATTTTCCGCGCTTCTCGAAAATCCAGAATATTTTGGCCTTTTGCCTATTTGTTTGTTTATTGTGTAAATTTAAATTGTCTCATATTTATCTATTTACTCAAAATAAAGAAACTGAAAGTAACGCATTCGATTAAACACGGAATTTTGAAGTAGCATTCTCTTTTAAATTATAGCCTTCTCCAATAATCTTTGTATGCACAGCTTTAAAAATTCATATTTTTAGCCTACAGTGTATAGGCCCTACCTACAACATAGCCACAATGGGGATCATTTATTTTACATTTATACATTTAGCAAACACTTTATCCCAAGCGACTTTGATTAAAGGGTACAAGCCATTCTGGATGCAATTTTCTCTAAAACACTGACAGCAAAAACCACAACAGCACTTTTCGAAACACTTGTGGTTCCTCAGGAAATGGATTTGTGTAAGTGGAGGGAGGGGGTGAATTTATTGCGATAGATGTATAAAGTGTGACTATATGCTGTTCCAGTTGCAGACAGTGGAGATTTATTTATTAGCTGTAAGAAATTCACCATTCATTGACAAATAACATAATGCATTGTTTAGAAATAGCCTAAGTGAAATATAAAATGCCAAAAGTGATTGATATTCAACTTTTACCTCCAATTGTGTTAATCCATCAATATTCCGTTTATACGACACCGTTTTTGACTAAAAACGGAAAACTTTTTATGCATTTTGGCCATTTATTTACACAACAACAATGTTTTGGGGCCTGAAAACTCAAACTTTAAACGATTCGCCATGTAAACGACTAAAACGTGAATCTGTGAAAACGGTGATGTCATGCGCATTACATGTAAATCTATGTAATGTAATGGTTTTTTTTGGGGTTTTTTTTAAGTGACATCGCCAACTACTGGCCTGGCAGCAGAATACAGTGTTTTTAGTCATTTTTGCTGATCCATTAGAATGAGGATAATTTTGACAATGTTGTCGTCTGTACATGAAAAAACGCAAATTAACATCTTTTAAGTTTCTAGTACATCATTGTTGTGTAACCATTTTCTCTCGATCATAACACTTTTTGGGAGCAGATAAAACACATATTCACATGACAATGTTGTACTAAAAACGTTAGTACTTGTGCTGCCAGGCCAGTAGATGGCGATGTCACTTTTTAAAGAAACACACACACCTATAGATTGAACATGTAGGCCTATTTCACATGTGCATGACGTCACCGTTTCACAAATGCACTTTTTGGGACGATAACGGTATTTTAAAGTTTGCGTTTTCAGGCCCCCAAAACAGTGTTTTTGTAAATGAACAGCCAACACGCAAACAAGTTTTATGTTTTTAGTTGAAGAGGGTGTCAGTGTAAACGGCCCCTTAGACCCACTGAACCGTGATTAAGAGTTCATGAATTATTGACGGTTTTCAATGTGGGTCAAATTTGAGTTTCTCAGGACAACCAGAGGGTTTAGAGCTCATCTTCATGACTTCATGGCTGCTTTTGTTTGACGTGTTTAAGAGTTATTTAATGTCTGATGAATTTGTATTAGATATATACATATAGACATATGACATTAGATATATATCCTCATTAAAATTGTCCACTTCTATGGCATTTTGAAAAAAAAAAAATCTTTATCTATCTCAAGCACAACAACACTGTCATTCAATATTTTGATATATTTTAAATGATATATTTCGATATTTTTGCTGGTCTTAGTAAATATTGTGAAATAGCCGTTAAATAAAAAAAATATATAATTCTGTACATCTCATTATTAAAGAAATATTTCATTATTTAATGCATTATTCAATAAAATAACAAAATAAGTTAAATTGTATCATGCACATCTCTGTCAGACAGAACTCTAAATGGCTTGGTTATGAACAGTATTAAGGGCCTCTAACGGGACACTGAACTAGTCATAATGCAATATATTAAGTCACCCCATATCAGAGTATCCGCAATTTGAATGCATTTGATTAAACACACAACCCATCGCAACCAACATTTGAGGTCAAAGCTAACTTCATTGCACTTTGTTGGTCATGTGATCATGAGGAGAAAGAGTGAGCCAATCAGCAGTAGGGGGCGTGTCCACTCATGATGGGGGAGGAGAAAGAGTGAGCCAATCAGCAGTAGGGGGCGTGAGAGAGCAAGAGGGAGATTTGAAGAAAGACTGTAGAAAGAGAGATGGCTGAGAGACATCAGAAAAGAGAAAAGCTCAGAGGAATATCACTGGGGAAAGAAGGGTTATGATCAGGCAAGAGCTTTAGGACCCGTGTTAATATTAGAAAAGCTTTCCAGCGCTGGAGAGACAGAAGCGGGAAGATCTGAAAACGGACGCCGATACTTCATACACGAGTAACATTTGTTTTGCCGTTTCTCATGACCAAGATGCTGTTGTTGAGATGTTAGTTACAGTAACAGGACAGTTTGAGTGTCATTGTTTGTCTGGAGCTGCTGGAGAATGTGTACTGTGTTCATTTTTTGTTCTTCTTTGTTGTTCGTTCGTCATCTTCGCTTTATTTTGCTTTGCTTCAGGAATGATAAAGAGACATCCACTCTTGCATTGTGTTTTTGTGCATTTTAGGGGCGGAGCAATGAAGGGAGGGGTGTGTTTGTTTGTTTGGCTGTTTCAAATATCAACAGTGTTTCTCAGAAATCACTAAATATCTATATAAACTATAAAAAGCTTTTCTCACATTTGAAATAGTTGTTTAGTCACTCAGTTCCAGGCAAACGGGATATTATTTGTCCAGTAAGCAGGCGTTGGGAAACCCACACAGAGGCTGGTGATGATGAAAGCACATCTATATTTATCAGACTCATTAACCCCTGTGGGTGTGTGTGATGGAGAGAAACTGGCTGATGCTGACCAATGCTGGGTTTCTCCTGTGTGTGTGTGTGTGTGTGTTCGGCTCGTTCATGACTTCATCTTTTAATGAGCGCAGCCTGAAGAACGCTGATGATGTTGTACAGTTGAAACGGAAGGTAAGAACCCACGCCTGTGGATATTCAAATCAACCACTAATTAGTTGAGTCATTACAAGCTGCCTTTAAAAACACTCCATTTACTGGTTTGCATCACAATTATAGTCATGCAATGCTGCTCCTTAAAGTTTAAAACTATGAAAAGTTAATCAGTGTAGATTTTATTTCAAATGCATGGAAGCACATTTCTGCCACATAAGAAAAAAAAGCGTGATTGGTAAATCAGAATTATGACACAAGTCAAAATTATGACATAAAATGTCAAAATTGAGATACTAAGTCGTAATTATGATTAAAAGTTGAATTATGAGATAAAAAGTCAATCATGACAGAAGTCGTCAAAATTATGAGATATTAAGATGAAATTGACATTGTCATAAGTCGAAATTCTGACATAAAAAGTTGACATTATGAGAAGTCATTAAAAACTTCTCATAATGTCAACTTTTTATGTCATGATTGACTTTTTATCTCATAATTTTGATTTGACTCGTAATGATCTAAAAAAAAAGTCACGAGTCAAAATGATGAGATAAAGTCAACCATGACATAAAATGTCAAAATTGAGATACTAATTCATAATCATAATACAAAGCTGAAATTATTTAATTGTCATAATCATCATACGTCTAAATATGACTAAGAGTGAAAGTTATGAGTAAAAGTCAACCATGACATTAGAAGTAAAAATTGAGAAATTAAGTTGTAATGATAAAAAGTTTAAATAAAACAATAAAAAGTCAACCATTACATAACATCCGAATTAAGTTACTAAGTCATATTTATAATAAAAAAGTTGAAATTATGAGATTAGGTCATAATAAACAAATCGAACTGTGTCAAAAAGTAAAAAATTATGAGATAATCAATCATGACATAAGAGGTAAGATTTATGAAATACTAAAATGACATTGTGACACCAAATCATAATTGACAAGTCGAAATTCTGACTGTCATGATTGACTTCTCAATTTTGACTTTTGTCATGAGCTCAAAAAAATCTTAATTAAAATTATGAGATAGTCAACCATGACACAATGTCAAAACTTGAGATACTAAGACAATTATGAAATGTTGAAACTATAAGATAGTCAACCATGACATACCAAAATTACGGTTATAATTGACAATTTCTAAACTGAGATAAAACGTTTAAATTATTACATTGCAAAAAAATAAAAAATAAATAATTGTGTCTTATGATATAATTGACTTGGCTCATATTTTCTAGTTAATATGTTGTCTATGATTTAGTGTCTTATGATTCTCTTATGTGGCAGAAATGGCGTTTCATAAGGAGACGAGAGTGCAAACCCTGCTTCGACAGCACACCTTCCTGAACAAGACAATCCCTCCAGTTCCTCCTCAGAATCCACTGAGATATTTTAAGGCATGAAGAAAAAACGTTTAAATATGTCATTTTAGTGATCAAAGATGAGTTTCTTGAATACTTAATATAATTACAGATTTAAAAAAAAATTCATATAATAAATAAAAATTATATTCAGAGATCCCAGAACTACAGAATAATAAATACCACTAAGTTTGCAGTTGTTCAAGGTTAATGACTAAGGATTTAATCTTTTGTAACATTATAAATATTTTTACTGTCACTTTTGATTAATGTATTTGTCATTGCTGAATTAAAGTATTTAAAGTCCCCTTGTTGTGAAAATCCAGCTTTTAATGTATAACCAATCAGATCAACGTGTGATCGTCAACGAGTGGATCTCTGAGCTGAGTGGAGGCGGGGCTCATTTGCATATTAATAGGAACACATACTAAATGAGGCAAGGGTGTCGAGTTACATTCAAGATATTTAAATGTTTTTTCTTGCCTTAAAATATTTTAGTTATTTTAGTGATCATAGATGAGTTAAGGATACAATTATTAAATACTTAATATTGAATCTTTTTTAAATTTTCATATAATAAATAAAAATTATATTCAGAGATCCCAGACCTACAGAACAATAAATACCACAATGTTTGCAGTTGTTCAAGGTTAATGACTAAGGATTTAAAAGAAATCATGTTAAAGTTTACACTCACAAAATTAATTTCTAGAAAACTACAAAATTATAGTCGTTGAAATTTCCATGATATATTTACATTAAGATGAAATTTAACATTAATAGACTATTTTAAACTGATATTTCCAGGAATGCTACATATAAATACACCATAGTTCAGATATTAGCAGATGAAACCAAAAACACACTATCTTTCATAAGCAGTTAAACCTAAACGAGGCGGATGAAACGTTAAATAAAAACTCTGTAACAACAGCTTGTCATTGACGGCCATTTTATTTACAAAAACATTGAGCATAAATGAAGATCGTCACTCGCTGTAACGTAACGCACAAACACGAGTGCGCTTCTACAGCGTATCAGCAGATAAAAAGAAGCAGAATGAAGGAGAGCGTCTCTGGCAGGACTAGAACTTGAACTCTTTGTACTTCTTGGCCCCGGAGCGCGTGTCCTGCGGCTGAGCCTTGCGCTTCTTTTGCTGCCAGGAACAGAGGAGAGGAAGGCTTTAGGGAACACGGGTAAACACCATCTTTTTCATGTTTGTAAATGGTTAATCAAACACTTCATGTGATCAGATGCGTTTAAAGGAACTCTCCGAGAACTACTGCATTTTTAATGTGTCCCATTTAGTTCCTCGTTAATATTGCGATTTTAAAACCTTTCAATATCACGCACAGATTACATTTATCCACAAATACAAATGTGGAAAATTATGAAAATGTGGCATGAAGACAGTCCCCGGCCTTACGGCTCGTCACCGTCTGAGAGAGACAGACATATCATGTGTCACATTAACCGAGGTTAGTTTTTTGCTCTTCCCTCAAAACAGCTCTTAAAAACGTAATGGACTCGGAGTTTTGTGGTTGAAATTTCAAAAAAGTAACAAATCCTTCCCTCACGGGTCAATTTGACCCCCATAGGAATGAATGGAATGCGAGGAATGCTTTAGTACACATAGAAAAACATAAAAATACTCAATTCAAACCAAAAATGCTAAAACTTTACCAAAAAATGATTTTATAAATGTCTACATGTGTATCCGCATGCACACTGAAGCGAACTGACTTTAGGACCCAGCGGAACAGCTCACTTGCTCCTTATAGAGATATAAGGACATCTAGAGTCATGAAATATCATGTTATATTATTATGATTCCTCAAGAGGTCGACAAAGACACCCAATGTAAGGTATTTGAGCTTGAGGGTTGTGTGTGAAATAGTGAGTGATTTTGAATTTAAGTTGAAAGAATGTGAGGAATGTGCTTAACTAATTATTTATTGATCAAATCTAGTCATTTAAAGGTAAATGAAATAAAATTAATCTCCCAAAAAATTGCATTGCAAAATGAAATAAAATAAGCTTTCTAGACCAAAAAAATATATATTACGTTTTATTTTACGGCATCGCACGGGAAGGATTTGTTACAAAGACGAGGGAAGGATGAGGGCTAATCGCACTTGAAGTCATTGAAAGCACTTTTGGCCACTGAATATTAATTGTCTTTTAAAGCTCATCTGATCCAAGCCAAGGTCACATATCAAAATCTCATTCAGTTCACATTCGCAAACAGCTGCACAAATATATCAGCAGTGGCATCAGCGCTTTATAGCTGACATTTCCACGGGCAGCTGTCGGCTTCTGCACGTCGTTTATATCCTCGCCGTCGTCTGAACGCAAACGAGTCCCATATGGATGGAGTCATTAGCATGTGACGGCTGTGACAGATGAGGCGCAGGTCGTTCTGTTATCAGAGGCCTGGGAAAGGTTATCTGCCACATCTGAACACACCAGACAGAGAGAACTCTGGGATACGAGCGTGTAAAACAACTGAGGCGAACTGATTACCATACAAAACACAAATGGTTTGGCTCAGCAAGCACTGGTTCATCTCGTGTCTCTGGGTTTTTTTTTGATGACATCAATGGGAAGATGACTCAGAACGAGTCAGATGTTTTTTAAATGAACAATAGTTTAGGTTTAAATGTATAAGGGAAAGTGTGCATCTTTGGTCCTGTAGCTTTCATATCCATATTTTAAACTATGGGTGGTTTGGGGAACTTATTGTTGCATTCATGGATTTTAATTGTTTTTTTGGCAGATTTTGTGTGGTTTAAGTGGAAGTTACTCAACATAATTAGCACAAAGCATCATGGAGCGTAGGGAAAAAGGTGGATGGGAACGTGCCAAGAGTTTAAAAACAAACTGATCTGAGAAACTGAGATCTGTTTCCTTCCAAAACACGGGAATTTGTAATTGGAATATCACAAAACATTCACAAACAAAGCAGCGTTTTCATCCCATGTGTTCAAGAGAACAAAATCATCCCTTCCTGGGAAATTGCCACATAAAATGGGAAGTTGCAGCAATCAGGGACTCTTTTCCTCCATCATACCGGAGTTAAACTCTGTCATGTTCTCTTGCGTTCGGATGCTGGTGTTTGGGAACGCACTCATGTGACGCTTCTGGAAGGAATTAAACCAAATCTTCCTGACGACAGACTTTAGTTCAGGTGTTTTTGAATAACTAAAGGAACATTTGAGATGTTGTGCGATGTGATTGGTCCGCTGGCTAGTCCAGATATCCAATCACATCCACTGTTGAAGCAAAGTCACAAGTTTTTTGCAGATTTATTTAGTAAATGTGTCAATCGTAGATCATGTGCATGTCGTGTCAGATAATAAACTGATCAGGCTCAATTGAGCACATACGCTTTTTAAATGAAATGATGCACATCTTAGCGTTTCGATCCATCAAATTGGCATAAAAATAGGTGTATGGAAACACAACGCATGACACACTCATCCATCTCTCACACACAGACGTACCGCAGTCATGTCGTAGATGTGTGTGGACGCCATCATAGCAGCTCCGACAGGCCCAGTCCTCCTCTCCGGCAGCACCGTGAACAGCTGAGGCGTCTCGTTCCTGAACACACACACACACACACACGTGTTAAATAAGATATAAGTGTCTGATACACCGCTGCTTAAGTGCTCGACGAGACCGAGTCACAGTGCACTTCCTCTATATAATAGTCTCATATTAAACTATTTATAAAGTAAATGTAAGAATAACTTTTATATTGTTAGTATTGTTTCAAGATTAACATTATTGGCCTGAAAGCAGCTTAGGTTTTACTTGATTATCCATATCATTTTTAGAAAATCTTGTTAAAATGTATCAAATATGATCATCCGGCTTTTGAGGAAGGTTTATTAGTTCATCTCTCAATCATCATTGTATTGCATTGCATTATGTTTTAAAACTACAGAGCTTTGATCATAAAAC
>FLSR01000172.1:717673-760948 GCA_900092035.1 Leuciscus waleckii
GTGTGTGTGTGTGTGTGTGTGTCTGACCTCAGGGATGGGGGCGTTGAGGCCGGGGATCTTCAGGTTGGGGTAGGAGGGTGGAGGACCGTATCTCTGCATGGCGATCAGCCACGGCGGAGGAACTTTATGAGAGTTCTGCCGAGACAAACACATGTGAAAAGCTCAGCTAAGAATAGACAGGAGAAATTACATAAGCGTCGAGGTGCATGAGGAGCTCTCCTGCAATTTCACACAACAGCAACACTTGCTGTGCACAAGCAGCTGATAAAGGAGCACTCACAGGTCCTGTGGGCATCCCGAGAGCAACCCTCAGCTCATCCGACAGATCGCCCGGCTTCTTCTCCTTCAGACGCGTCTCAAACTCTTTTCCCTGAATAGGAACAACAAAAAGGGTTTCTTTATTAGTAAGCGCCACCATAACAAATAAAGTGACATAATAGGAGCTTTCGCAGCGAGCCACCAGGGTGGTTCCCCGAGAACTAATGGTTCCCATAGGACCGTTTTCCTGTTGCATTCGCACCGCCAGTAGGAACTGTGAAGTGACGCAAGCGGCGCTTGTTGTAGTGACTTATTTTGACGGCGCTGAGAACGCCAGAGCAAACAAACAGCGCTCGCATCCTCTGTGTTCATTAGTGTATGATCTGTTATACATAGAAAGTAGACACTGTGTGAAAAGTTATTAGCGTATGCCGTGTGATTGATGTTCAGTGATGCGGAGCAGGAATACATAATCATGATTCTATTGGTCCCTCAAAGTCGCGTTGGATTTTCTCCTCAGCGTAAAGGTCAAGAGGTTCATCTATCACTGTTTCATGTTCGTAGAGTTAGTTTGTGGAGTAAAAATATAGTCTATAATCTGTGTGTTTACACAGCTTTTTAAAAAATTCGGCCAATCAGCGAACACTAACGTCACGGTTAGTTCCTATAGTGCTGGTTTAGACCGACTCTGAAGTAGGAGATACATTAGTTCCTCTTAAAGGAGTTCCTAGAACTAAAATCGTTCCTAGATCCTGCGGTGCGAACGCGTCAAAACCCAGGATCTTCCGCCAATAGTTCTAGGAAGTATGAAGAGGTTCCTCCTATAATGAGCAGGTAACGCCAGCGCACCTCATAGTACAGGTCTCCGTGAATCGTGAGCTTGGGTTTGATCTGCCATTTGAAGAAGGCGTCGTGCAGCTTCTGGTAGTCGATGTCGATCTTCCCCATCTTGGGCCGAACTTTCTCTCTCATTTTGGTCTTCATGGTTTTGGCGTCTTCCTACAGGGACACAGAGACGTCAGTAGAGCCGACAGCAGCGGGAAACACATCAACACTCAACATTAAAGTTTAAAATAACCAGCTTCACAATCATATAAAAGTCAGTCAAGCGCGGTCTCAGATGGAAACTTCACAAGATGATGCCAGATGAAGCAAACAAATGATCACACATCAGTGTCACTCCTGACGGCCTCATGAGCTCATCTGACACATTTCAAGACAGGAACTAAACCCTGAGGTGCTCTTCACAATGATCTGCTTAATAATGTTCAACTGCAGAGATCATGTTTGACAAAAAAAATTGCTTTTTTAATGTCTGCGCTGAACTATATTTAACATTCTGGTTTTATGACCTTGCTCTAAAACAATATGATCAAGCATCATTATTATTATTATAGGAAGCATTATTATATTACCACAATAAAAAGAAAAAAATGCAGCACAATAACAGCCAAGAGGAACATCCAATACATTTTTATACTTAATTTTATACATTAAAAGCACTTACTATTTAAATAAAGCTTTATATATTACCAATTCAAAAGTTTGGGGTTGGTAATTTTTTTTAGTGTTTGTAAGAAGTCTCTTCAGCTCAGTAACGCTGCATTTATTTGATCAAATTATCAGTAAAATAGTAATATTGTGAAATATTACAATTCAAAATAACTATTTTCGGTTTAAATATATAGTAAAATGTAATTTATTCCTGTGATCAAAGCTGCATTTTCAGCATCATTACTCCAGTCTTCAGAGTCACATGACCCTTCAGAAATCATTTTCATATGATTTGCTGCTCAAGAAACATTTCTGATTATTATCAATGCTAAAAACAGTTGTGATGCTTCATAGGACACATTTTTCGTGATTCTTTGATGAATAGCAAGTTCAAAAGAACAGCATCTATTTAGAACATTAGAAATGTCTTTAGTCACTTTTCATAAACATAACCTGTCCTCGCTGAATAAAGGCATTATATATGAATTTTTTTTAAGAAATTGATGGTATGGCAGTGTGCGGTACCTTCTCCTGCAGGGCTTCTCTCATCTCCTGGATGCCGGTTCTCCTGATGAACTCGGGCAGCTCAAACGGAGGCTTCTCTATGCCCCTCTTCCCCTGCAGGTACTTCCTCTTGAAGCACCAGTGACGCGGCACCGGCACCGTGTTCCTGGTGGCCTTCAGGTGAACCAGCAGCTTGGGCTCCTGCGCCGTCACGTCGTGCATCTCCACTACGTCAGGGCGGACCACAAGCTGGCAGAGACACACGTGAGGAAGGGGGGACAAACAGGGATCAACTTTAACACCTGTCAAATGTGTGTGGCGCAGTCACTCCTACCGGCCACTTTGGCAGGTTGAATTTTATATAATATACATTTCTGAATTGTAGTCTTTTAAAAAGGCATCTGAAATAACAAACTGAGTGCAATGTAGTGTTGTCAAAAATATAGATATTTTTTGATACTGAACTCTGAAGCTCTTCCGCAGGATCCACAATACCAGCTGCACTTGAGTTACACACAAACCCACGACCCTTTACTCACTCGTTTCATTTGCTCTGGATAAATATTGATGTTACAGGGCTTGAACTTTGCCGTGGGACTGCACATATTTTGCATGACTTTGCTCACACCCAAAGTGTGTGCATAATAGTGCACAAAGTATTTTGGCTATATAAAACAGTATATTGGGTCTGTGTGGTCTTAAAGGTCTTAAAGTGACAGCAGCCTAATATACCGGCAACCAAATTATGAGATAATATTCAAAATCTCTATATGGCTATGGTATCAATGTCAGACCACAAGCCACTACGGCTGGTGAGCAAAAAAGTTAATGTCAAACCCTGGTGACAATAATATTTGATCTGCTATTAGTACTAAAACCAGCAACAATTCCCACTTTCAAATGACTGGATCATGTTATTTGAGTGCCAAGTAAACAATAAAATGCACAGTTATGACATTTCCAGTAAGTACATTTACAATTCTACAAGTCTTTTTAATATGCATTTTGATCTAAACATTGAACAATAAACTCAAGTAACCTGTTTGAGCTCCGCCACGGTCAGCCTGTTCATTCTCCTAAGTTTCTTTTTGGACAGCTTAGGCAAGTCCTTCTTGAGGTCCTGTCAAACAGGAAGTGGAGGGGTTAGACGGGAACATCATCAGGAGACCATAAGAGGTGGGCGACTATCAACTCACATCGTCGCTGTCATCACTGTCCTTCTTCTCCAGCTCAAATCCCTTCTTCTTAAAGGAAAGGATTTCTGGCTTTTCGGGCTTCTCCGGCTCTTTTTCCTTTTCCTTTTTCACATCATCTGTCAGCTGTGATAGAAAGCCATTCAATGACAAATCCATCAAAATATAACATTTCAGTCTTTAAAATACTAGTCTAGGTGAACGAAGCTGGACGGGTCATGATCTGTCAATCAAAAATCTAAATACAACACCAAAAAAGCGCTTCATTCTTCATACTTTCTCATATCAAACATGTTTGCAGCAGTTTTGTTCTGGAAATGTTATTTTTGGACTTGGCAGGAAATGTTGAGCTTTGAAAGTTACAGTAAGCACAGTTTCTTATCTCAAAATACCAAGTAAATTTAGCATTAGCCACCCTGTAATGAAGCATCTGTAGTTCCTGTTAAGCTCCTGACCTTGAACGCCTCAAAGATCCTCTTGAAGAAGATGAAGTTGGGGTCGTAGATGGCGGGCTCCTCCGTCACGTACTCGATCTCCACCTCGGCCTCTTTCTCACGGCTCTCCTCTTTCTTCCTCTCCTCCTCCTGCTCCTTCTCTTGCTCCCGCTTCTTCTTCTTGTTCTTCTTCTTCCTGTTCCTGCGCTTGCGGTTTTTCTGCAAGCAAGCGAGTGAGAGAGAAGGAATCGAGTAAAAGTGTTCAGAAGAAACACAGCAGTCAACATTTGAAGTGGATCAAAAAAGTTCCTCAAAGTCAAACAGGTATTGTTCAAAATTCATGTATAACTTTGATGAAAGGATTTGATCCTCTTCATATGTTGAATCCTGTGGTTAGATCAGTGAGAGACTCGCAAATGCTGACAAAACAGGCGAGGAGACCTACATCTTTTTTAGAAAGACCGCTTTCATCATCGTCATCTGAATTTCCACGGGCGGAGGAACTGTTCAAGTCCATCTCATCGTCATCATCTTCCTCCTCTAAAGACAAAAAAGAGCCAGAGAAATCATTTCACAAGCATTCCTATATTGTTTAGAAGTAAACCAGCATTGACTTAATCACAAAGATTGGTTTTATCACTTCACACGCCCCCGCTTTCACATTCAAGTCTCAAAGTAAATTCAGTGTTTCTCCCACTGGTAATTAGACTTGATGTAAGTGCTCTCATCTCTTAAACACGATCATTAGTGACATTAAGGCTGCGTTTGATGATAATGATGAGTTCCTCATAGTGACCTATAGGGGCGACGCTGAGCTGCTCCTGCCTCATCTCCTTCAGCTGCAGGATCTTCTCCAGAGCCTGAGGGATCTTCGGCCCGATGCCAACATCTTCACCCTGCCACGCCTGAACACACATGACAAACACAAGTCAAGATCAGTAAAGATAGATAGACAGTATGTCAGCATTTAAGGCTATTTCCATGGCAAAAATTAGATTACAAAAATACAAATATCATATAAATAAAATAAAACCAAGCAAACAAACACAAGTCATATATATATTGTTTTTTTTACATCAACATGTTAAAAAAGACAATATTTTCAGGCATAATCTTCCTAAATAAGTCATTAAGTGAAATAACTTCATAAAAGAGCATTCTACTAGTATTAAACCCAGGACAGTCCAGTAAAATACGTTTAATCTTACAAACACATGTATAGAAGTAAAAATCACCCTGATCCATATCAGATTTACAGGCGTTTCAGTCTCGTCGTTTTGTCTTAAAGGAATACTTCACCCCAAAAATTTTAATTCTGTCATTACTTACTCAACCTCAAGTTTTCTGTTGAACAAAGGATGACATTTTGAAAAATGTTGGCCACTAAACAGCTGCTGGTCCCCATTAACTGAATTGAGGTCAATGGGGATTAGAAACTGTTGCTAACCACATTCTTCACAATATCTTTTGTGTTGCACAAGAACGAATGAACTTCATGCAGGTTTGGGACAACTTGAGGGTGAATAAATGATGACAGAATTGTAATTGTCCCTTTAGACACCACAGATGAATAGGGTGAACAGCAATAATAGACATCATCATACTTCCCCAGTTGATTGATTAAAAATTGCTAAATTTTTGCATTACAAGTTTTCTGAAACAATGTTTAAATATGCTAATGAGGCAATATCTAATTAAATATGCATTCATTTACAGAAATCTGAATACTGATGAAGCCGGATTTAAAATTTGGGTTTCATTTTGTTGACAAAATGAAAATCTGAAGGTGAAAACCAGAGAGGATTTCAGATTTCACTTTTTATCACTCGATAAATCAGAAAATATTGCCAGATTAAAAAAAAAGAATAAAAAAAAGAAAAACAAACCCCTCTGAAAAAACATTCAAAATAATAAAATGTTATATAAATCAGTAAAATTATTTATGAACAAACCCCTCTGTAAAAACATTCAAAATATAGATATTACTAAAGCTAAAGTTTGGTGTGTAAAGCTGCCGAAGTGGAGATTTATGACTGATTGTAACTGAAATCTACAGATGCAAATAGATAGTGCAATAAACTAAACACTTAAGTGTATTTTGGATGTTTTCTTTCTACTAGTCTGAAAGACGTAATGGACGAAAAATAGATTTTGGACCAAAATTTGGATGACAAATGTTTTGCCCATTATATATCCTTATTAAAATTCAACCACGGCATCCAGTCAGCATGATGTGATATTAGGTTGACATGACTTGATGTTTGAGCATGTTAAAGAGCATCATGGTGAATGACCTCTGAGAGGGGGGATGGGGGGCAGGAGGTTCGGTCGGGGTCCCAGTTCAGGTCCTCTGGGGCCCGGTGGCGCCCCCTGCTGGACTTTAGCAAGTTCCTGCTGTCTCTCGTGTTCCAGAAGCACAGCAGCCTGAGAATGAGACACACACACAATATTAGACCTTTAAACTGGTTTCAAAGTCATTCATACTAATTCACACCGAGTGAAAATACACAAAAAATAAATAAAAAAAGCCAAACAAACGAGAACATGACAGGCGAAAGATTATTTAAACTTTAATGGTACATCGCAGAATATAGATCCAAATATGTACACTACCATTTAAAAGTTTAAGGTTGGTATGATTTGTTTTGAAGAGTCTTCTGCTCGACAAGGCTGCATTTATTTGATCAAAAATACAGTAAAATAGTGAAATATTACTACAACTTAAAGCCCTTTTCTATTTGAATAATAAACTAATTTCTTCCTGTGATCAAAGCTGTATTTTCTGCATTACTCCAGTCTTCAGTGTCACATGATCCTTCAGAAATCATTCTCATATGATGATTTGATGGTCAAGAAACATCTATAGTTATTATCAATGTTAGAAACAGTTATGCTCCTTCATATTTGTGTGGAAAACGTGATAATTATTTTCCACGATTCATTGATGAATAGAACGTTCAAAAGAACAGCTTTTATTTTAAATATTATAAATTTAGCAATTTTGATCTACCAAATCCAAACGTTTTTGAACGGTAGAGTGCATATCAAATTATTCACATAGCTGTTAAATGTGTGGGTTATATGACAAATTCTTTTGAAGACAGCATCACAGTAATAAGCGAACATTCACCCGTTTCTGCTGCTCGAGAAGTTCCTGTTCCTTCATCTGCTCGTCCATCCCCCGAGAATCACCCTAAACACACATACGGTTAAAAACTGCAGTCATGTGACCCCTTTATTTCATTGTATTCTTAAATGGATACTTCCCCCAAAAATATTAATTATATTAATATAATATAATCATTAATGACTCGCCCTCATGTCGTTCCAAACCCGTAAGACCTTCGTTCGTCTTCAGAACACAAATAAATATCTTTTTGATGAAATCTGAGAGCTTTCTGTCCCTCCATAGGCAGCAAAATCATTGCAACTTTCAATGCCCAGAAAGTTAGGAAAGATAGCGAGTAATTAATGACAGAAAATTCATTTTTGGGTGAACTATCCCTTTAATAATGTTTGATCATGTAAGTTGTTCAGCATGTAACATCTAAATAAATAAAAAAATGCTTCTTTCTTTTAAAGGGGACCTTTTATGCAATATTCACTTGGACAAATGTGTTGGCAGTGTGTGTACACAACCACCCTCTAGTGATACAAATCCATCACTCCTTTTTTAAATCCCCATAAATCATAAGCAGTGTCTCCCAACGACCTGTTTTCAGCCATGGGGCCGGTGTGACGTCACATCAGCCACAGCCCGCGAATGTTGACAGACACTGCCGTTTTAACATAGACCCGCCCTGACACAATTTTGTGTGATGTACAATAAACTTCATAAAGCTCATCAGTACATTTTTGGCCATCATTCGGACGCGGTCCCCTACAGCAGGCTTGTATTAATAGTGGATAAAAGCAAATGGCAAATAAGTTATAACCGTAATTAAACTAAACTATACCTGTTCTATCTCCAGCCAGCAAATATTCTCTGGCGCTGTGGGCATTATTGACTCGAAATGAACACCGCTACTGAGAGTTTGTTCTGATATTATCATTCCGTGAGATGAGATTGCCCTGGCTCTGCGCGAGCTCGTGAAGCTCCGCCCTCTGTGCCGGCAGCAGCAGCTCATTTGCATTTAAAGGGATACACTAAAATGGCACGTTTTTCTCAGCCCCAAAAAGGGACAATTTAAACATGCTGTAAAAAATTCTGTTAGGTATTTTGGGCTAAAACTTAACACACACTCTGGGGACATACAAGCCTTATTTTACATCTTGTGAAAAGGGGCATAATAGGTGCCCTTTAAGCCAAACATAATGAGCGTTTGCTTTGAAGAAAACCACGCCATCATGCAAGTCTCTGCTCAATTTTATGCCTAAAGTACATCAAGCATTAATAGGAAAGTTTGGCAGTAGTTAGCAAGTATCAACAGTAGTGTAACTTGACAGTAAAGTCATGCATCATCTACCACACAACTGCAGGTTGCCTCACAGTAAAAGGTTTCACACAGAGTTAGCATGCACGGCTCTCACCGGAGCGCCTCTGTCGTCGTGTGGCATCATGCCGGGCGGCTCCATGCCCATGTGGATCGGTGGAGGGCCGGCCATCATATTCATGGCCTGCATCATGTTCATGCCCGGTGGAAGGGGCATTGAGGGCATCGGGGGCATGGGCGGCAGACCTGGCACTGACACCACACACAGCACAACCTTTAACACTTATAGTCTCAGGCATGTCGTGTCTAGTCCTAATTAGACCAAAATAACATTAATAAACAGAATAAAAGACACATTGCAGTACCGTAGTCATGACCTTGTCATCTCCTCCTGCTATGTTCGGCTTGTTTAAGATCATCCCAGACTGCAGACAAAATAAGTTACACTCAGGAAAAGAAATAAGAGTTATGATCAGATTTGCCGTTTTAAAACTGAATAGCTTACCTGTGCAAACGATTTGAGCCTGTCTATGAGCTCCTCTCTGGGACCTGAAGAACAGAAAACCATACATGAAGATGGCCAACAACACTGGACTGAATTAAACATGGCTTACATTAGTTTAATGGGCTATGTGCTGATTTGTAACTGCAGTGTGTTTGCGTTTAAAACTGTTGTATTTAAATACGATCACAGTTACCGTTTACGCAGATACATTCACACTGCGACTTAACTTAGTTGTTTCACGACATTCACAGCTCACAGGGGTTTTAACTAACTTACCAGAATAAACGCAAATACAGCTATCAATCAGACTTATTTACATGTACTACACACGTTAGCGCGAAGTTTCGTGCACTAATGGCCCGCAGGGTATCAACAGGGAAATAACAGGCTAACATGCTAACTAAGCTAACGGAGGGAAACTGAGCTGAACTCCGTCACAGCGCTCTTATCAAAACGGTTTATTCTCACCCATGTTAGGAGCACCAAACTCGGCCAGTTTGGCCTGCAGCTCGCCGTGGTTCCATGTGTTAAAATCTATGTTTGATTCAGCGCCTGGCGGCCCGTCGCTAGCCATGATGAAGCTCTACGGCACAAACGCGTTCAAGCGCGAGGGATCATGGGAACGCGACGCACTGCATTATGGGATTTGTTGTTCCTTTTCTCGCAGTTTGAAAATGACGCGTTTGCGTTTAATACTTCATAGTGTTTCATTTAACGCTTATTTTATTTCAAGTAACGAACATATTTTTTATGGTTTCCGTTACATTTACTATAATTAACGCACCAACAAACATGATCTCGTTTATACAGTATATAGGATGCGTTTACCATGTTCTGCCTCAAGGTGGTGGTCTTTCTAACATCTGAAAAAAAGAAAAGAAAATCTGAAATAAAACGAAATAAATATATATAAAAAAGAAAAAAAATAATACTTTCCTGCTATTTAATAGCCTACCAGCCTTTATTGAAATGGATTCGCTTAGCTGGTTAACATTGTCCCCTTTTATCGTTGTCCCGTTAGTTGGTTGCTAAAAGTATCACTTTTATTTGATAGCCATTCAAAAGTACAATCATATCGAAATGCAAATGTGTATTTAAACAATTCCAACCATGGTGTCAGGACTGTGGTCTTACAGTTTATACTATGATTTTTAATTTATTTTTTGTTTTAACGAGCTATTGTATTTATATTAAACATTTCTTGTGGTTATTTTCTCCTATTTATCGAACGGGAGCGTTTTAGTTTTGTCGCGTCGCGGTGAACGCTTAAACGCACTCTTTGATTGGTCGACGTGATGCTACGTCACGTCCCCATCGCGTCGCGTTCCCACGCATTGCGCACGCGCCCCGGATCCGCAGGGCGTTTGTGCTGCAGTGCAAAATCAGTGGAAAGACGTTAAACTACATGAACTCCAGATGTTTGAAGGACCAAACAAGAACCAAAAGGTCTGGATTATATAATTATTGCTCATACTCGAAAGTGCACTGCAGATCAAGACACGAGGTAAGTGAAAGAAATCAACGTTTTCTCCCCATCCACGCAAGTGAGACTTTGACACTTTGTTGCACTTTTATTGTTTTATTCGCGTGCTGTTGATATAAAATATGCTTTACGTGAAGGTTGTGTTATAAGATAATTGCTTGTCAGCCAAAAGTCTTTTTTTTTTTTTTACTTTAAAACGTCTAAAAGTGAATGAACTTCATTTCCTTGTTTTGCAGTTTCTAAAGCTCGACTGTTTATGGCCATTATACACTCATACGATATCGTTTGCATGCATACATTGACGTCATAGTGGTTGTGAATGTGTGTCAAGTTCTGAGAGTTGATACTTTCTGTTTACATTCGTGTCACTTCTCCATAAAAAACACAACTGAATTGTTTGATGCTGAATGCATGCATGGCCTGGCTCTTTAAAAATTTTTAAATAAAACACACACACACACACACACACACACACACACACAGTTGTTTCTATATCGCAGTACTGCACCACTAATGGCATCAAACATAATTGCAAAAATCTGTATTTTGACATTTTATTAATAAAAAATTATATATCGATGAGCCACAACATTATGACCACGTGCCTAATGTGCTGTTGGTCCTCCATGTGTCTCCTAAACACCACCGTCCCGCAGAGGAATGGACTCTAGAGCCCTGAAGGTGTCCTGTGGTCTCTGGCAGCGAGACATCATCAGATCCCTCGAGTCCTGTAGGGTGCGAGGTGAAGCCGCCGTGGATTGAACTTGTTGGTCCAGCACATCCCACAGATCCTCAACTTACCGTTCGCAAAGACCCGCCCTCCTTTAGTTACTGTTGCTATGTTCGGCCAGGACGCTCTCACACCACACATGTTCTCACGCAGTGAAAAATACACTGACAACGCGCTGACAGACAGGACAGATCAGGTTACCTTTGATATGAAACAAAGTCTCAACTTTCAAATTTGGTCATTTTTTAAAGAAATTTAAACAATAAATAACGTTTTGTGGCTCTTTAATGTGTCTGACAGATCCTCAGTTAAAGCTGCTCGTGAACCGATCATCTCTTCCTTCTAGTTAATTTATAGCATCAAATAAACATGAATGAACATCAGAAGGAATGTTGTTTTAACCGCGGAAAGACATTAATCTACTAACTCTCCTGACTGCTTTGTCGGACAAAATGGCGGATTCGGCGGATTATGATTGGTCAGATCGCCTGTCAATCAAACTCCCTGCGAAATGTGAATTGGATTGAGGTTTGGAGAATTTGGAGGCCAGGACAACACCTTGAACTCTTCATCATGTTCCTCAAACTATTCCTGAATAATGTGTGCAGTGTGTGTGTGTGCAGTGTGTGTCAGTGAGATTATCCTGCTGAAAGAGCCACTTCCACCAGGGAACACACCAGGGTCGGTGGCACGTGTCAAATTTACATTCACGTATGACTCAGGGTTTCCCAGGAGAGCCTCACACTCCCTCCACCGGCTTGCCGGCGTCCCATAGTGCATCCTGGTGACATCACTTCCACGTAAACGACACACACATGTGATGTAAAAGAGAACGGGACCCATCGGACCAGGAGACCTTCTTCCACTGCTTCAAGGTCCAGTTACGACACTCGTTTGCCCATTTCGACAGTCATTCATTACAGGCTCTCTGATTGGTCTACAGCCCCATACGCAGGCAGAGTGCGATGCATTGTGTGTTGTGACGCATTCCTCCCAAAACCATCATTCATATTTTGCTTGACTTGTGCCACAGTAAATCTTCTGTTGGCTCGGACTAGATGGAATAGCTTTTGTTGCCCTCATGCCTCGATGAGCCTCGATGAGCCTCGATGAGCCGTGATGAGCCGTGAGAGCCTCGATGACCGTGATGAGCCTCGATGAGCCGTGATGAGCCTCGATGAGCCTCGATGAGCCGTGACGCTCCACACCCTGTCGACGGGTTGTGGTTTGTCCCTCCTCAGACACTGTTGGTAAACTCTCACCATTGCCGAACGGGAGCAACACTCAAACCTTGCCGTTTCAGAGACTCTAACCCAGTCGCCATGCCATAACAATTTGGCCTTTGTCAAAGTCACTCAGATCTGTATTCCTGCTCATTTCTCCTGCATTCAACACTACAAGAACTGATTTTTCGCTAATCATCGAATCTACTGAGAATTTGACATGTGACCTTGTTAGGAGATGATCAGCCTTGTTCACATACATATTTGGCTCATTAGTGTGAATTAAATGACTCCCATTAGCAGTCTTGGGAACGGTTTTAGGTCTCTTGGAACACGTTTTTCCTCAGATGTTTTCTCTCAGTCTGTGCACGTCTTCTCTCTCTCTGATTGGTCGACAGCGTCTGTTCAAAAACTGAGGTTTCATGATGTGTCTTCACTTGTTTTTCTTTTGTCATCTTTGTCCCTTTTTTCAGAGAGCTAAAAAATAGAGGTTCCCGCTTCCACAAGAGACAAATTCAATATTTATTTGAGCATGTTTGTGAGCTTCTGCTCATCATGCCTGAGCGCCTCCACCACCAGATCTCGATGATAACAGGAACATGTTTCATGAGGCTGGTTTAATGGCAGATGGCTGGAGATTTGACATGAGACAAATAGCAAGAACTGGTCTTCACAAAACAAAGAAAGAAACTCGCTTTAGAGAAAAGCATCGGGCTCCCAGTTTGAACCCCCCTGGACTAAGACACTGAACCTGTAGTTGTCTTTTGAGACGACTAGAACCCCTCTAGCGGGCTCTTGTATTGCATGTTGCTTTGTATGAAAATCATGTCTTAAATAGGATGTAACTTGATAAGTGTTGTGGGTATTGTAGAGTTCTGCCACTATTGACATGTGATCATATCAGATTCAGGGAAGTTGGAATCAGCAGGCCACTATTTACATAAGAACAGTGTAGATGTTTTACTCTGATCACAGTGTTAGTTGTGTGATTTAGTATTTTAGGGTGTAGTCTGTCTGTGTGAGTGTGAGAAAATCCCGTACCTGCAGACTAACCTGACCTGACCTCAACATCTGCTGTTTCTCTGATTATGGAAGAGTACAGAGAGAATAGGCTACAGAGGCTTCTTGCTGCTTCCCACTGAGCAATGTTTAATTGTGATTTCTGCACCACTAATGGCATCAAACATAATTGCAAAAATCTGTATTTTGACATTTTATTAATAAAAAATTATATATCGATGAGCCACAACATTATGACCACGTGCCTAATGTGCTGTTGGTCCTCCATGTGTCTCCTAAACACCACCGTCCCGCAGAGGAATGGACTCTAGAGCCCTGAAGGTGTCCTGTGGGCTCTGGCAGCGAGACATCATCAGATCCCTCGAGTCCTGTAGGGTGCGAGGTGAAGCCGCCGTGGATTGAACTTGTTGGTCCAGCACATCCCACAGATCCTCAACTTACCGTTCGCAAAGACCCGCCCTCCTTTAGTTACTGTTGCTATGTCGGCCATGGACGCTCTCACACCACACATGTTCTCACGCAGTGAAAAATACACTGACAACGCGCTGACAGACAGGACAGATCAGGTTACCTTTGATATGAAACAAAGTCTCAACTTTCAAATTTGGTCATTTTTTAAAGAAATTTAAACAATAAATAACGTTTTGTGGCTCTTTAATGTGTCTGACAGATCCTCAGTTAAAGCTGCTCGTGAACCGATCATCTCTTCCTTCTAGTTAATTTATAGCATCAAATAAACATGAATGAACATCAGAAGGAATGTTGTTTTAACCGCGGAAAGACATTAATCTACTAACTCTCCTGACTGCTTTGTCGGACAAAATGGCGGATTCGGCGGATTATGATTGGTCAGATCGCCTGTCAATCAAACTCCCTGCGAAATGTGAATTGGATTGAGGTTTGGAGAATTTGGAGGCCAGGACAACACCTGAACTCTTCATCAGTTCCTCAAACTATTCCTGAATAATGTGTGCAGTGTGTGTGTGTGCAGTGTGTGTCAGTGAGATTATCCTGCTGAAAGAGCCACTTCCACCAGGGAACACACCAGGGTCGGTGGCACGTGTCAAATTTACATTCACGTATGACTCAGGGTTTCCCAGGAGAGCCTCACACTCCCTCCACCGGCTTGGCGGCGTCCCATAGTGCATCCTGGTGACATCACTTCCATGTAAACGACACACACATGTGATGTAAAAGAGAACGGGACCCATCGGACCAGGAGACCTTCTTCCACTGCTTCAAGGTCCAGTTACGACACTCGTTTGCCCATTTCGACAGTCATTCATTACAGGCTCTCTGATTGGTCTACAGCCCCATACGCAGGCAGAGTGCGATGCATTGTGTGTTGTGACGCATTCCTCCCAAAACCATCATTCATATTTTGCTTGACTTGTGCCACAGTAAATCTTCTGTTGGCTCGGACTAGATGGAATAGCTTTTGTTGCCCTCATGCCTCGATGAGCCTCGATGAGCCGTGATGAGCCGTGATGAGCCTCGATGAGCCGTGATGAGCCGTGATGAGCCTCGATGAGCCGTGATGAGCCGTGATGAGCCTCGATGAGCCGTGATGAGCCGTGATGAGCCTCGATGAGCCGTGATGAGCCGTGATGAGCCTCGATGAGCCGTGATGAGCCGTGATGAGCCTCGATGAGCCGTGATGAGCCGTGATGAGCCTCGATGAGCCGTGATGAGCCTCGATGAGCCGTGATGAGCCTCGATGAGCCTCGATGAGCCGTGATGAGCCGTGATGAGCCTCGATGAGCCGTGATGAGCCTCGATGAGCCGTGATGAGCCTCGATGAGCCTCGATGAGCCTCGATGAGCCGTGATGAGCCGTGATGAGCCTCGATGAGCCGTGATGAGCCTCGATGAGCCGTGATGAGCCTCGATGAGCCTCGATGAGCCTCGATGAGCCGTGATGAGCCGTGATGAGCCTCGATGAGCCGTGATGAGCCTCGATGAGCCGTGATGAGCCTCGATGAGCCTCGATGAGCCTCGATGAGCCGTGATGAGCCGTGATGAGCCTCGATGAGCCGTGATGAGCCTCGATGAGCCGTGATGAGCCTCGATGAGCCTCGATGAGCCTCGATGAGCCGTGATGAGCCGTGATGAGCCTCGATGAGCCGTGATGAGCCTCGATGAGCCGTGATGAGCCTCGATGAGCCTCGATGAGCCTCGATGAGTATTTTTTACTGTGAATTTTACATAAAGAGTTGCTATTTTAGGGTTAAAATAATTGAGGTTAACTCTGGCTAGATAGCTTTCAGAAAAATGAATGTCACTCTTGTCTAACTACTAGATAAACTGTTCATTCATTGTTGCATCCTATTATACCTCTGTCTTTATCTTTTTCTTGCATGGCCACCAGAGGTCTTTGGTCTACTTTTTTTTTAACATTGCGTGCCATCTATGGCAGGGTATAATACTCATTTTTCATGCGTCGTGTGAATTCGGCATGATCCCTAACATTTGCCTATTCCGCCTATGCCACGGGCCGGCCCTGACCTACTATAATAAACAACAACAAATGACATAAGTAAGATGGGTCGACAGCATTTAAATAAAAAAACATTAACATTAGCAAGAAACATTAAATGGAGCTTCAGCCCTAAGACTAGACTAATAGTAGTTTATGGTTTACCAAACAAGGATAAACGTTTGAGGAGGAGGAGGGTAAATTACGACAGGTTTGACTCATCGGAGGGAATGGGCGGGTGTTCGTTTACTGTATCGCTCTTTCAGCTCTCTGAAACAGACTCTCAGATGTTTTTGCTCTGGTTGAAGCTCGAGATATGAATGTTTGCTGTTCCCTGGAGGATTAACAGTTCTTTCTGTGGTTGTCAAGTTTGTTAGCGCTAGTGAGTCACTATTCTGAAGGTTAAAGCTGAGCATGCAGACTGAGGTCAGGCTTATGGAGGTTGTGACAGCAGATCTCAGGCTTTGTTTGAAATGAATGCAAGTTTATCTGCATTCAGAGGCATTCAGATTGATCATATTTAAGCACCATGTAGGCAAAGTTTCCTGTGGGAAACTTTCTTAGGTTCAAAATCTGGGTAAAGTTGTTACTGCGGGGTTAAATGGACCCGAATTGGATTCAATTCACCAAATAATTGATATTTGGTAAGTTGAATCCAATTATTATTCTTTTAATAAACAAACAAACAAAAAAATCAGTAGGGAATGGAAGAGTGTTCGTTGCATTTACTTTTTTTAACAGACTTTCAGATGTTTTTGAAGTGTGGAAAAGCACATCTTTTGTGTGTATTCCTGGAACTCAAACAGTATGACGCTCGCGACACCAAGATCATGTGTGATTCCCAGAGAACTGAACATGCGTGACCTGTTACAAATGTACGCCTTCAATGGACTGTGAGTTTCTTTTGAATAAAAGCATCTGCAAAATGCATAGATGTAAATGTAAATACTCTCTGAGGGTAGTTGAGAAACTGGCATAACAAAGTACATCAAAAAGGAAAGAAAGATTTTTTTTAGAAAAAGTTAAAAATTTCAAGAAAAGCATCATAGGTTAACTTTGATCTGAATGGGTCAGATTGACCCGACACCTGAGTTAGGGGTTAATTTCCTTCTTTCGAGGTTGGGAACATGGTGGAAATGAATGGATATTGATCATGATATAATTGTGAATGATTGTGTGCATTTTCTGTCCTGTTGATTAAGAATAGTGATGAAACTAGTTAGAAAATATGACTCATTTAAGCTGGAAAACATAAGAAACTACATTTCCCATCAAGTTCACAAGAATTATCAGACAAAAAATGACAGAAAGAAATATGCAATTGTTCATATGACAAGCTCATTTTATTTCATTCTTCTCTTTTTCAGGACTTGGACCAGAATTCATTGTGCGCTCTGATTTAATGTCATCCAACATCATTCATTCAAAGTTAAGACATTCGTTCCACTCCTCATTTCCTGGGTTGTGATTGGCTCATCTCTTCCCCTTCCTCTGTCCTCATTGGCTCTCTGGGGTAACGTCATCTGTTAGCGCTCTAGTGCCAAAGTAAAGCGGGCCAAAGCATGGAGCCCATTTACGCCACGGGAATGGCTGCGAAGCTGCGGAGTCAGTGGGACCGGGACGCAGGTTTGGGTCAGAACCACAATGCCGTGAAGTTCCTGGGACAAGATTACGACTCGCTGAGGGTCCAATGCCAGCGCACCAGGACCCTGTTCGAGGACCCGCTGTTCCCAGCCAGCAGCTCTTCTGTGGGCTTCAACGAGTTGGGCCCGCGATCCTCCAAGACGCAGGGATTACGCTGGAAGAGACCGACGGTGAGCCGACCCGTAGGGTCTTGAGGGTCAAAAGGGTTTGTCTTGTATTTGTTGTCCACACTACTTCCTTTATACGCCATCACTGCTTCCTGTTCCTCTCGTTCTCTTCTAACTGCATTATTTTAAAGTCCGCCTGTAGTCAATCATTTTATCCCTTAAAACTCATCACTAAAATTACATATTTAAAAGTTTTTTCCTTGAAAAAAAGAATCCTCATGCCTTAAAATATCTTGAATGTAACTCGACACCCTTATTTGTCAGGAAAAAATGGCAACTCGTTTTACATTTGTTTCTCCTTCCTCCCTTTATGAACCGAACATGAGTTTGAATTTGAACGACACACCCAGTGTTTCCACACGTTGCTGCATGTGCTCGTCCCCCACAGCTTACAGACAGGCCAGTGTGTGTGTGTGTGTGTGTGTGTGAGAGGCTAAATGCTGATGTGCCTCATTTCCGTGTGTAAATGCAAATCTAATTTCCGTGTGTTTGTGTGCTTCAGGAGATCTGCACGCGTCCCCAGTTCATCGTGGATGGAGCGACTCGTACTGACATCTGTCAGGGAGCTCTGGGTGAGTCTGTCCAGGACTTTACCTCACGCAACCATGATTTACCTCACAACCTCAACCAAACATTTACAAGACCAATGCTGATCAAAAATCTCATAAATTGTGAAATATTATTACTATTTAATATAAATGGTTTCGATTTGAATATATAGTAAAATGTAATTTATTCCTGTGATCAAAGCTGTATTTTCAGCATCATTACTCCAGTCTTCAGTGTCACATGATCCTTCAGAAATCATCATAATGAGGATTTGCTGCTCAAGAAACATTTGTGATTATTATCAGTGTTGTATTTCACAGAGGAAGGCACATGGAGTAGTAAAGCACTGCAATGTTTACTCCAGACTCAGAGCCCCGTTCATAATTAAAGCTCTGCGGTCATTAAATAAAAGCGTGAGGAAGAGCTGTGATTGGTCAGGATGTTTGTTGAGCACACACAGTGACTGCTGATGCTAGTCTTGTGCTTGTAAAAGCTTAAATAAACACATGACTCTCCCTCTTTTATATCACATTTCCTTTAACCTGATGGAGGTTATTTGCATTTTCTCTGGCTTGTAATATCAGGTCATCGTTCATCGTCCTGTTGTTTGGGGCAATAATTATTATGTTTTGAATGATCCCAGAAACTGAGGCATGAATTAAAAATAAATAAATACAGAAAGGAACACTTTGCCCCTGTTTACTCCTGGTATTAAGATGTGTTTTGGTCGATCGGATCTCAAGTGGACGACACTAAATACAGCTGTAAACGGGTCTAAACGCTTTGAGCTCGTCAACTTTCCAACACTTCCAGAGGAAGATAAAAACACATTCGACCGGATTGCTTTCGTAGTGTAAACGGTCATGTGATCGAATGTGTTCAAACAGCCTCAGAAGCTCGTCTTCTCTCTGTCTACTGAACTAATGCGTAACATTATGAGAAGAGGTTATACAGACGGGGTTTAAACTCTGTCGACTGGAGAACCAAGTTTGGTTTGAAGATGAAAAACGTATCAAACACAATGTTCTCTCGCAATTCCTGATTTCTAACACACACTCACAGCGTCCAGCTGATTTCTAACACACACTCACAGCGTTCGGCTGATTTCTAACACACACTCACAGCGTTCGGCTGATTTCTAACACACACTCACAGCGTTCGGCTGATTTCTAACACACACTCACAGCGTTCGGCTGATTTCTAACACACACTCACAGCGTTCGGCTGATTTCTAACACACACTCACAGCGTTCGGCTGATTTCTAACACACACTCACAGCGTTCGGCTGATTTCTAACACACACTCACAGCGTTCGGCTGATTTCTAACACACACTCACAGCGTTCGGCTGATTTCTAACACACACTCACAGCGTTCGGCTGATTTCTAACACACACTCACAGCGTTCGGCTGATTTCTAACACACACTCACAGCGTTCGGCTGATTTCTAACACACACTCACAGCGTTCGGCTGATTTCTAACACACACTCACAGCGTTCGGCTGATTTCTAACACACACTCACAGCGTTCGGCTGATTTCTAACACACACTCACAGCGTTCGGCTGATTTCTAACACACACTCACAGCGTTCGGCTGATTTCTAACACACACTCACAGCGTTCGGCTGATTTCTAACACACACTCACAGCGTTCGGCTGATTTCTAACACACACTCACAGCGTTCGGCTGATTTCTAACACACACTCACAGCGTTCGGCTGATTTCTAACACACACTCACAGCGTTCGGCTGATTTCTAACACACACTCACAGCGTTCGGCTGATCTTGGGTCTGTCAGAGCAGAAACTAAAGCTGATGATCTCTGTGTGTTTTTTTGTCGTCTCCGGTCGTGTTCATGTGTAAACAAGTTTATTAGATCGAAAGATCTGAAAAACCCGCCCATAGACCCTCCCCTGGAAGAAATCAGGACAGAAGTGGATGAAAGTGGACAGAAGAGACGGATTAAAACACTAGGAGTAAACGGGAACGTGTCTCCCTCGGCTTCTTGTGATCCGATCGACCAAAACGCATCTTAATACCAGGAGTAAACTGGGCTTTAGACAGGCGTTTCATTACACCAAAGACCATTTCTGGTGGCCTCATGGTTAGTTAGACACCATTCTCTACACATATTTATTCAGCTGTGTTTAAGTTACACAATTACCTGTACTGAAATAAAACTAAATCTCTCATCATGGGCCAAAACACCATAGACACTGATATTCAGACAGTTTAAGGAGAAAATACTCAGCAATAGTGTTGACTGATGAATTTGCACATGGTTTGTCTTAAAGCATATTTAAAAAAGACATATCAACAACATTAAAAACGTGAGTTTTCATCACTTTATCCAATTGGACCTTGTTTAAAGTGTTTACATCTGGTCTCTTGTCTTCACTGAAGCTCATGTGTGGTGTGTGTCCTCAGGTGACTGTTGGCTGCTGGCGGCCATCGCGTCTCTGACTCTGAACGATAACCTCCTGCACCGCGTGGTGCCGCACGGACAGGACTTTGACGGAAGTTATGTGGGAATCTTCCACTTCCAGGTACATCACACTCCTAAAGCTTCTTTACTGGCATCTGTGGTTCCACTGAGAACCTTCATCTTCCACGCAATCTTTCCAATGCACAAAAGGTTCTTTATAGTGGAAAAAGATCCTCTGATGCTCTTCGGTCTGTTTGACCGAAACATTTTAAGTTTTCTTTTTTTTAATGGAATGGTACGAAACTGGTAAAGGTTTTGGCACTTGCTATGTGAACACACACACACACACACACACACACACACACACACAAAAATCATGGACGGGAGACGAATATCATCTGGTGGAAACATTTGGTACTGCGGCCAAAAATAATCTTACTGAAAGCTCATTTTTTGATATCTCAAATTTGGATCACAACTTGCTTAGATTTATTTATGGCTTTGATTTTCTTGCAGTTTTACAGTAAAACAATTTTTTTAATTGTAATTTTGTGCATTTTTCGTAACAATAAACGTAAAATTCTGTAACTTTGAGTTCACTTTTTTAAAACTTTTTTCACTCCAGCAATAATTTGCCAAGTGTGTTCGTTAAAAAGAGACCAAACTTCAGTCTGTGCTTTAAAGCATTCAAGACTTACGAAAGTTTAAGTTGGAAAAATTCCAGGTCTGTGCTCAAAATGTGAATAAATGGATGATAATTACTGCGTAAATATAATGTAGTACCATAAAATCCCCTAAAAATACAAAATACTAACAAAACATTATCAAACTAAAATATAGTTCCTTAATATATATACCTCCATTTAAGTGGGGAGAAGAGATATTGTTCCCGATATTCACGATCATCTTAATCGGTTCTCAGTTGTTTAATATTGGGTCTACAAACAAAATAGCATTAATTGAGAAATAATAATAAGACTTATTAATACTACTACTACTAATAAAATATAAACACAAAAACAATATCAGTTAATCGCTATCTTTCACTCCAATATTTTCCAGAACATCAGTTGGAATAAAACGGATCAAGCTCTGGCGTTACCATTGCAGAATCCCAATCCAATTTCATTCCACACCATTCCCATTTCGGAATGCAATGCATGACTCTATACAATAGAATCCTAGCGTTTCTAGGATATGTCACACTAATAAACATTCCAAACATATATTTTAGACGATTCCCAGGATGGAATACAATGCATAAACATGATCAACTGGATTAAATGGGAAGACATTTTTTCCCGATATTCACTTTAAACTTAGGCTAATCGGTTCTCATTTTGTCAATATTGGGTCAACCGATAAAAATTTAAATGATAAGAACAATAATCACGCTGACCTTAACAATACCTGTATATCCATATGGTCTTTTAAAAAAATAAAAAAAGCAATATCGGTCTATTGATATTCGACTACTCCAATATTTTCCTGAACAGCAGGTTGGGAAACAAAGCATGCAGCATTCCAGACACATAATCCAGAGCACTGTCAGGCTGAAGACCACACATGAACCCCGCATGTCTTAACATTTCTTTGTTAAGCAGAAGTTGCTCTGGTTGTCTTCACCGCACTGTCGTGTTCAGATTGAGCCACCGTTCATTCTTCATATCGCTTTCGCTGCAAACCGCGACAAACACACACATCGTGTGGAAAACTGTCCACCCCAATTTGACTAATTAATTACATCTAGTTATATCCACTATCGCAGATTGCGGATAAGCGTCAAGAAAAAGCCCTGAACCTCCCGCATTATCCGGCGGTGCATCGCTGCTTCCCTCCCCGGTGTAGAGGCGCCTTACCTCGGCACGCAGCTCGGGGACGACCGGTCCACTTCCCAGGTGGCGTACAGGTTCATGTGCACCGGCCGATTGGAGGTGATCGCCATCGGCTTGGAGGGCTGCGGAGACGGTACTCCTCCAGTCCTCGGGAGCCCTCCCCGATCCGACATACTGGAGGAACCTTATGTTTGAAAACAATGAAAGAAAACCCGAATAAAGCGGCTATTGTCGGAGGGTTGGTCCACTACTGCTCCCGCACACCCGTCCACGAACACCGAGGCTCGGGTGTATACCGATCCGCCGTTCGCCGTCAAACTCGCAGCCAGTGTTTCTCAAGTTGCGTTAGTTGTTTATCGGTGCAGGAAGCGGAAATTTCTCTTTTGCCTCGCAGAGAGAAGCGCCACTGCCGAAGAGCAACGCCTCTAGTGAAAGACGAGCCCTCACAACCAACCACTGAGAGGAGAGAGAGAGAGAGAGAGAGAGAGAGAGAGAGAGAGAGAGAGTTTTTTGTGGACATATTTCGGGGGTTTTATCGTGTAAAACGGTTGTTGCCTAAATTATATTTGTCCACAAAGGGAATATTTAGCTTATGTTCTTAAAGGGCCTACCAATTTTCCGCGCTTCTCGAAAATACAGAATATTTTGGCCTTTTGCCTATTTGTTTGTTTATTGTGTAAATTTAAATTGTCTCATATTTATCTATTTACTCAAAATAAAGAAACTGAAAGTAACGCATTCGATTAAACACGGAATTTTGAAGTAGCATTCTCTTTTAAATTATAGCCTTCTCCAATAATCTTTGTATGCACAGCTTTAAAAATTCATATTTTTAGCCTACAGTGTATAGGCCCTACCTACAACATAGCCACAATGGGGATCATTTATTTTACATTTATACATTTAGCAAACACTTTATCCCAAGCGACTTGTGATTAAAAGGGTACAAGCCATTCTGGATGCAATTTTCTCTAAAACACTGACAGCAAAAACCACAACAGCACTTTTCGAAACACTTGTGGTTCCTCAGGAAATGGATTTGTGTAAGTGGAGGGAGGGGGTGAATTTATTGCGATAGATGTATAAAGTGTGACTATATGCTGTTCCAGTTGCAGACAGTGGAGATTTATTTATTAGCTGTAAGAAATTCACCATTCATTGACAAATAACATAATGCATTGTTTAGAAATAGCCTAAGTGAAATATAAAAGTAGGCCTATTTCACATGTGCATGACGTCACCGTTTCACAAATGCACTTTTTGGGACGATAACGGTATTTTAAAGTTTGCGTTTTCAGGCCCCCAAAACAGTGTTTTTGTAAATGAACAGCCAACACGCAAACAAGTTTTATGTTTTTAGTTGAAGAGGGTGTCAGTGTAAACGGCCCCTTAGACCCACTGAACCGTGATTAAGAGTTCATGAATTATTGACGGTTTTCAATGTGGGTCAAATTTGAGTTTCTCAGGACAACCAGAGGGTTTAGAGCTCATCTTCATGACTTCATGGCTGCTTTTGTTTGACGTGTTTAAGAGTTATTTAATGTCTGATGAATTTGTATTAGATATAAACATATAGACATATGACATTAGATATATATCCTCATTAAAATTGTCCACTTCTATGGCATTTTGAAAAAAAAAAATTCTTTATCTATCTCAAGCACAACAACACTGTCATTCAATATTTTGATATATTTTAAATGATATATTTTGATATTTTTGCTGGTCTTAGTAAATATTGTGAAATAGCCGTTAAATAAAAAAAATATATAATTCTGTACATCTCATTATTAAAGAAATATTTCATTATTTAATGCATTATTCAATAAAATAACAAAATAAGTTAAATTGTATCAGCACATCTCTGTCAGACAGAACTCTAAATGGCTTGGTAATGAACAGTATTAAAGGCCTCTAACGGGACACTGAACTAGTCATAATGCAATATATTAAGTCACCCCATATCAGAGTATCCGCAATTTGAATGCATTTGATTAAACACACAACCCATCGCAACCAACATTTGAGGTCAAAGCTAACTTCATTGCACTTTGTTGGTCATGTGATCATGTGTCAGCAACTTTATAATGAGCCTAGATTATAGATATGACACTGATCCTCTCCTGTCCTAATACACACATCCACATCATCAGGACAGAGAGGAATGGGATGAGAAGGTCATTTAGAAACGGCCCCTCTGTGTCATAACAAGCCACCGCTGAGATTAAGTGAGTCGCATGTGCTGGAAATAAGTAGATAACACCCTTAAAAATAAAGGTTCCAAAAGTTTTTTGTTTTTTCTCACAGCGATGCCATAAAAGTTTTATCTTAGTGTGAAGAACATTATAAATAATCCTTTTTTTTCACACAAAACCTCTGTTCCATGGATGAGAAAGGTTCTATATGGAACTATAAATGCCACTGTTAAAATTGCAGTAAGCAATTTCTGAAAAATGCTGTTGAAAGTGGATCGGACCGATCAGCACAACACTCCTGTAGCCAATCAGCAGTAGGGGCGTGTCCACTCATGATGGGGGAGGAGAAAGAGTGAGCCAATCAGCAGTAGGGGGTGTGTCCACTCATGATGGGCGGAGAGAGAGGGATTGAGCCAATCAGCAGTAGGGGGCGTGTCCACTCTTGATGGGTAAGGAGAGAGTGAGCCAATCAGCAGTAGGGGCATGTCTAATCATTATGGGGAGGAGAGAGATTGAGCCAATCAGCAGTAGGGGGCGTGTCCACTCACACACACACACACACACACACACACACACACACACAGCAGTTATACCCTTCACCGAGGTCTGAACTATGTCCTTGCTTCAGGTTGCAGTTTCTGATTGGCTAAGAAATGGATAAATATAGTAATTTTCCACACATATACAGATAGACTGAAGCATATCTCCCATCGGTTAGGCACCTGACACTCGGACCCTGAAGTTAGTTATCGACACACAGCTTTCCCAAGGTTGGATTTGGCCAGGCTCTAACTATAAACAGGAGAGTCGTCTCAAAACATCAAGATAATGTGTTTTTTCTCTGAAGGAGAGCTACACTTTAGTCTAACTGGAAAGTAAGGCTTTAACTGAGAAATGGGCCCTTAAACTATTGGCTTCAGTGACCCCTGTATGTTTTAACACGTTGAAGACCTTTCTCAAACACAAACCAAGTCCATATTTCTTGATAATCCCTAACTCTACGTATGAATCAAACACAGCTGAACTGCCCTCGCTCAGCTTCTGCTCTGTTTTCCAGGCTGAACGGCTGTTACGAGGCTCTGTCGGGCGGCAGCACGTCCGAGGGCTTTGAGGACTTCACAGGCGGGGTCACAGAGATGTACGAGTTGAATAAAGCGCCCTCTGACCTCTTCAGCATCATCGGTCGGGCCGTGGAGAGAGGCTCGCTGCTGGGCTGCTCGATAGACGTGAGCATGATTCTCTCTCACACTCGGCCTAATGCTTGAACACCTCTCAATGAACAACAGAACACCAATCAGAAGCAGCCTCGTTATATATTCATGAGCTTCGTACAGTCACAGACACTTGAGTGTGTTTGCAAAACGATGAGGCTGCATTTATATCGGTTGTTAAATAGGGCTGGGTATCGAGTTTGATACTTTTAAGGCAGCGTTTATTCACACAGAGACACACAGAGCATGCTGGAATCATATATACATATTTTTTTGCCTTTTGTAGTGTAATATTCTCACTTTGACAACATTTCATTTGAGAGAAACTATCCTCACATCACACAAGAAGGTCTACACTTCAACCCGTCAAAATATATAATGTGCATCTTAATGTAATACCACTATTACCCAATAATACTAATAATAATACAATTATTATTAAAACTCATTTTCTTCCATGTTATAATTTCAACAGTAAACCTCTGTTGTGTTGCACTTGTTTGGGCTTGTTTCATTTTCATTTGAATAAAAGATAAATGAATGTTTTGTGCCTTAATTTGATCACCAGAAAAATTAAAATACACAAAAAAACAAAAAAAAACCATGTCTTTGGCATAGATGAACAAGCACATTTGAGTTTTCTAAGTTTTTAATCTAATATTTATTTTTTATTTCAGCTTTATTTAAATTCCTGAAATTATTTAAATAGTTGTAGTTTTAGTTAACGATGACAACACTAATAAGTATGATTATTTTGCTCATGTTTGTATTGGTGAGGGTGTTTAAGTTCATTGTCTGATTGCATTACGCTTCTTTTTGTCCTCAAGATCACCAGTAAGTTTGACATGGAGGCGGTGACCTTTAAGAAGCTGGTCAAAGGTCACGCGTACTCAGTGACTGGAGTGGAAGAGGTGAGCCAGAGACACAAAGACACACTAAAACACTTACTGTACACAACAATCTAGCCAGTTTTAGATGCAGAATATCTTTCTTTGAGGTTCCTGTCATGCTTTCAAGTCAGATAAAGTTCCCAGGGAATGAATGAACTTACTAAAACATGTATATTTTTAATGCCATGTAAGTCACTTCGGATAAAAGCATCTGGCAAATGCATAAATGTGAGTGAAATTCAGGCATCCCAGCTTTCCTTAGAAGCTCCGGGAGTCTCCCGCATATTGAAAGCCATCCCTGATGGCTGCATATTATATTCAATATCCCAGAAATCAAGCCAAGCGAGAGAGAATAATATAAATCAAAAAGGACAATGGACACATTTCTGGTCTCATTGTGGAAGATTGTTCAGTGCATGTAATTCCTAATGAAAATATGAAATTTGTGTTGAGCAGGTGGTCTACAGAGGAAACATGACTAAACTGGTGCGTATCAGGAACCCGTGGGGGGAAGTGGAGTGGACGGGAGCCTGGAGTGAAGTGAGAAACACATAAGCGAACTGATAGAGTCTGTTTTACTGTGATGATATTGCTCTGATGACCGATATGACGTGTGTGTTCAGCTCTCGGGAATGGGACAACGTCGACCGCTCCGTCCGGGGCCGATTACAGAACCGCAGCGAGGAAGGGGAGTTCTGGTTAGTGGAACATGTTCTGACAGATTTAGATTAGCAGTTAGTCTCCAGCCCTACTAGTAGGAATAATTCCCTAGATTTCCTTAGCAACACCCTAGAAACCACCTAGCAAACTCACAGAACACCATAGTGGTTATCTTAAGCTATCAGCTAAAGTCAAAAGTCTGGGCTTGAAGTCAAAAAGGTTGAGATCCACCAGCAAGAACCTATAAATGCCTGTGAACTGTTCAGAACACCTTAGCAACCACATAGCAACACCCTAGAAGCTACCAAGCAACAACACAGAACACCTGAACCACCTGGCAACAACCCATCAATGCTCTATAAACGTTCAGAACACCTTAGCAACCACACAGAAAAAACCTAGCAATGACCTATAATTGCCATACAAACTGTTCAGAACACCTCAGCAAAGCCTTAGAAACCAGAAACCACACAGAACAACACCCTGGCAACAACCTATCAATGCTCTATGAACCATTCAGAACACTTTAGCAACTACATAGCAACAACCCTAGAAACCACCTGAATCACCACAACAACCTGACAACAACCTATCAATGCTCTATAAACGTTCAGAACACCTCAACAACCACCTAGCAACCACACAGAACACCCTAGCAATGACCTATAAATGCCCTACAAACTGTTTAGAACACCTTAGCAACACCCTAGAAACCAGAAACCACACAGAACACCCTAGAAACGACCTATAAATGCCATACAAATTGTACAGAACACCTTAGCAATGCCCTAGAAACCACACAGAACACCCTAGAAACGACCTATAAATGCCATACAAATTGTACAGAACACCTTAGCAATGCCCTAGAAACCACACAGAACACCCTAGAAACGACCTATAAATGCCATACAAATTGTACAGAACACCTTAGCAATGCCCTAGAAACCACACAGAACACCCTAGAAACGACCTATAAATGCCATACAAATTGTACAGAATTGAAATTATGTGCATTTTAATGTGATTTTAAACCATTCAAGCGCAAGAAGATGTGAAAAAGATGCTTATTAGTTAGTTGTTCTTTAGGCTGCAGATTTTTGTTCATCGTATTCAGCTGCAACAGAATGTTTTCATATCTAAATGTTTGACTTTTTGTCAATGTTTTATTTTATAACATAGTCGAATCGAAACTGAGAATCAATAAGAATCTGAATCGATAAGCAGAATCTGAATTGGAATCACTAAAGTTCAACGATACCCAACTCTAGTAAGTGTCTGCAAAAAAGGTGAAATCCTCATCATCCTCTTTTGTTCCCATAAACCATAGCCACGTTCTGGATCAACCCTCATTCAAGTGGCCTTAAAACATCCGGATTCTCCCGGCCAATCAGATTGCAGCTTCCTGGTGGCGCTGATGCAGAAGGACCGCAGGAAGAAGCGGAGAGAAGGACAGGACATGGAGACCATCGGGTTCGCCATTTATGAGGTCAGAAAGCAGATCGCTTTTGTTTAACTTGTCAAAGTTTGTGTTCACTTGTTTTTGGCTCTCTGTTTGATTGCTCTTTTTGATTGGTGTATTTTTTTTTTTTTACCTTTATTTTTGCAGGTGCCAGATGAGGTACGATCAGAGGCCGTTTGAATGACTGTGAATTTTAGATTGTGAGATATTTCAGAGTTTTGAAGGTCTTGAAACACTGTAGAACATGGAGAGAAAAAGCATTTTCTCCGGAAAGGTAATTGAGATCCTCTTGAAGAGCTTGAGGACACTGGGTCTGTTTCACTTATAGTTGCATGGATTATTCATATTTAACTTGCCTAATGTCTGCCTAATTCACAATACATGCATACGCATGTGAATATGTTCTTAACCTCGTTCTAATCTTAATGAATTCGGACTCTAAATGAGCCACCTCATGCCCAAGGTTAGTCATTTGCTTAAAACGCCCACACCGTCTCCATATAAGGGCTTTCCTCCACTCTTTTTTCTTTGTAAATTTAGAATGCATGTTAGTAAGAAAGGTATTGATGAATCATGATTTGTGAAAACGTTTGTACACGGATCTCACACACAAATTCACATGTGCTCATGATTGGTGTATGAGACCCAATGTTTGACCAAAGCAACATGTAAATCCGACACAACCCTCAGTTGATGCTGTTGTGTGTGTTTGTCCGCTCAGTATACGGGCAGGTCGGCCGTGCACCTGAAGAGGGACTTCTTCCTCAGTCACGCATCCAGCGCTCGCTCGGAGCTCTTCATCAACCTGCGGGAGGTGAGCTCACGCTTCCGTCTGCCGGCCGGAGAGTACATCATCGTACCGTCCACCTTCGAGCCCAACAAAGAGGGAGACTTCGTGCTCAGAGTATTCTAGAGAACCAGCCAACTCACAGTGAGTCCTGCATTTTACAGCATTAAACAGCTATTAGTCGGAATTAAAAATAAGGGTTGTTAATGGGGTCCAGAAGTATTTTTCACTGGCCATGCACATCTATTTTGCATAATTTTCTTAAAAAGACAATTGCATTATTTATCTGTTTTAACTGTTACTGCAAACAGCGGAGCTCATGCTGTCACTCAAAGCATCATATATTATCCATATTTTTGTTTAAGTGGAATCAAAAGGCTATGTATGTCTGAATATGGCTTTCTGACTTTCTAACTAAACTTTTAATGAATTTCTTTTCCCTCTGCGGTATTTTTTTTATTATAAATTTTTATTTTTGTTAAAGATGCCCAACAACATTTCTTTAATTCTTTAATCTCTCTGATTTGAATCGCTTTGCATTGTCAAGGAGAAAAAACGTAGCAGATTATTGCTCTTATGTTGCAATATTTTTTTGCCAACTGATATTTGTATATTTTTTTTCTGTAATTTTATTGACTCATCAGAACAAGCTTTACTTTTAATTAGTGGTGTCAAATCGATTCATCACAAGTTTTGCATCTAACATAAAAATGTGTATACACACACTGCCCGTCAAAAAAATCCCTGTTTGGATTTAAATAGGCAAATGCTGAAGAGTCTATGACTGGATCATTATGGATCAACAGCTCTTCTAACCCTAATTGATGGAGTGTGTAGCTTTTCATTTCTTAAACAACTACATCATGGCCATATTCCAGGATGACAGTGTCGAGATTCATCAGTAAAAGAATAGTTGGGAGGAACATGAAGAATCACTTTCACACATGAATGGTCTCCTCTGAGTCCAGAGCTTAAATTCACTGAAAGTGTTTGGGATGAGCTTTTAAAAGACTTTACAGAGAGCTGGACTCTTGCATTGACAACACAAGATCTTGACCAAAAATTGATGCACCTCTTGATGGAAATAACATCACAACATGTATTTACATTCTTGGTCAAGATCTATCAGTTAGGGTTAGAATAACGTTGCAAACATATCATGCTAGAAAATGATCCAATCATAGAGTCACAGGCTGATAATGTATTTTGTCTTTGTACCCTTCAGAGAAATGGATGATAAAGTCACGGCTGATATTCCCGAGGAGGTGAGATGATCAGTTCGACACACATTTCTATATTTAAGCAATAAGATAAGTAAGATTGCACTGCATGGTTAATATAGTCTTGGCTAAAGGCTGTAGTTTGGCACGACACGCAGCTGTATAGTGTGTTTGTGCTGCTATAGAACATACAAAAACTGTAAATTCATTAAATAAAAGATCTAGTCCTGACTAAGTTTAACAGTATTTAGGCTAATAGTTAGTGGTGCTGTGATGCGCTGTTATTTTATCAGTCATTCCATCATTACAGACACAGTATTCTCTCTCTTTCTCTCCAGCAACATCTGCATGAGAGTCAGATTGATGCCGGCTTTAAGAGTCTCTTCAGACAGCTGGCCGGACCGGTGAGAGACACACACACACACACACACACACACATGCACACTGTTGTGTGCAGACGTTCAACATTATGATGCATTGCTACAGAAATCATGTGTGTGATTGTGTTTTCTAGGACATGGAAATCAGTGTGACGGAGCTGCAGACCATCCTGAACAGAATCATCTCCAAACGTGAGTCTTCATAAGCACACGTGACAGACACCGTGGCTTTGATTTCCAAACCTTAGGGAACCACTTTACTGTCCACAAAGACAGCATCCTAAATTACATGCAATTAAATAAAGGTTAATAAATCGATAGCATATACTTCTGTAGTCGGTCGTCTCACTCTTGCTACACTCTCAAATTATTTGCATATTTGCATCTGAATATTGAGCAATAAACGTAAAGTATTGACTGTCATACTTCTAGATTATATTTTTGATTCAGTTACGTCATCATAGATTTGCCCGAAGACTGTATGCCGTCTCTCACTAATAACATTTTAAGTGCCCTTATTATGCTTTTTTGATAATTCCCTTTCATGTAGTGTGTAATAAAGCTGTTTGTGAATGTAAAAGATCTCCAAAGTTTAAAGGTCAAAGTGAACGATAAATTAAGCCATTGTCCCCACAAAAAAAAAACTATGATTCTGAACATCCTGAAACGAGTCGTCAGTAATTCCAGTCTCACTTCCTGCTCGATTCAATGAAGGTTTGTTACTAATTTGCATAATTCCAGCCTATGGTTTTCATTGGCTGCCGGCGAACAACGTCTCCTTTGCCCCGCCCTCAAACACTGTAGTTGTAGCTGAGACTGGAAGAGTTTGGTTCGTGTTGTTCATGTCGAGAAGACGCTTTTTTAAAGCAAATCCACTTTGCTGCACTTCCAAAAGATAAGATTGATACGATATAACGACGCCATCGTTACTGTTTGTATCTCCAGCCTGATCTCACGCCAATTCGTATGAATTCATACGAATGACCAACCCCTGACCCCGCCCCTAAACCTACCCATCATGTGGGTTTAGACAAATCGTACAAATTCGAACGAGTGAGGTCGTACGAATTAGCCACCTTTTTATCACTCGTACGAATTTGTACAAATTGGTCGTGAGATAGCGTTGGTATCTCTGTGTATCAAGTGCTGAGGAAGAGCTGAAATTCACATATGGTAATGAGCGTTTCGTTTCCGACACACCCTGTAAGCAGTCAACCAATCACAACAGACTGGGTCATCTGAGACACTTTAGAGAGACCGAATCCTTTATCGAACCGTTTCAGACACTGAGAGAAAAGAGCTGATTGTGCAGTGTGTATTATGAGAAAATGCAAGTGTTTTTTGGCCTTGGATGCATGATCTATTATAGGAGACTCCAAAACTAAATGAGGAACCTTTAACATTGCATAATAGCAGCACTTTAAATGAACTATCAGACTGATCACCGCTCAAGGACATGAGATTCCTGAACACTCGTCTGGTTTGTGCTTTATTCCACAGATAAAGATTTAAAGACAGACGGCTTCGGGAAGGAGTCCTGTCGGAGCATGATCAACCTCATGGACGTATCCTTTCCACAGATTCTGCTTTAATGCAAAAATATTCAATTTGACTCTAATGCAGAATAACTCATCTGCAAATATGAGTTATCCTCTTATGCTTTGTCACCAGATACATTATGCCAGTCCAGTGTTTTAATGTCCAGCCTTGTTCGTGTTCACAGGCCTCTCTGTCTCTCACAGTTCTGGCTGTATTTCTGCTGGTCTTGCTCTTATTGTCCTTGACTTGCTTCAGGCGGACGGCAGCGGGAAGCTCGGACTCACAGAGTTTCATGTGTTGTGGGAAAAGATTAAACGCTACCTGGTGAGATGATGTTATATTATATTCATGGTTTTCAAAGGTTGTCTTTAGTGAAGGCTCTTATGACGAGTTGGTCAACACATTTACACATCAACAGCTATTCAGTGTTCAGAAGCTGGAACGGGACATTATTACTTATTTCACATGCAAACAGGTCAGCCAGTCACAACACAGGTCATTTACATATAAACATATTAAAGGTGCAGCAGAAAAAGCTTCATGTTTAATTCTCAGGGTCAGAGCGAAGGTGGGAAAGGTCATGAACTGGTCAAGTCACCTGTATTTATATAGCAATATACTTAGGGATGGGATTATGCAAATTTCTGTATTATCCAAACTGAAAAGTATGAACCATCTGAATCGTGTAAATCCGAGGAAAAAAAGGGTTTAGTGGGGGAGGGACAGGATTTTGTCACTGTAATAGTGAAATGGCCAATATGCAAATTGTATTACTTTTTCTAAAACAAATCAGGGTTAAAAGCGCCAAATGCGACTAAAAAACAGCATTGAAATTATATTACTCGCCAATTGCCTGGTTACTTTTTTATATATTTGTCAATGCATGTGATATGGTTTAGTGTGATCATCAAATCGCAGTGGTTGTGATGTAATTATATAAATATATAGTCTGACACGCTGCATGTATCAGAGTAAAGCACAGCACTGTGTTCATTTTCAGATTCACTGCTATTCTGTGTGTTTTAAGTCACTCATAATTTGCATTTTGACGCAACTACGCCAACTATCTTCCCAAATTTGTAATGAGAATCGTTTATTAATCTGTCGTTGTCAAGAGAAGTGTAAGATCTCCCTGCGGTTTCCCGCCAAAATAAAAGCACAATGGTTTAACGTTTGAAAGCCAAAAAATGTAGACAACCATAAATGTTAGTATTATAATTTTACTGTTGTTCTGTAAAATAAAAAATAATAATGATCATTATTATTGTTATTATTATTATTAATAATAACAATTCTATTAATACTTTTATTATAACATATATTATATTATAACATAATATATTATTATTATGATTATTAAATACTTGATTTACTTGATATTTAACATTACGATAGTATGTATTATTGTAATAGTAATATGTTTCTTTATTAATTTAATAAGATAATTATTTTAATAATAATTGCTTAAGAAGGTTTTCCTTCTTTTTTTGTCTTTAGCCAATCACATGCCTGGATACCAGACAGATTATTTCAAAGCAGCTGCAGATTAATAAATAGGAAGATAACAGTGTTAATGTTGCAAAATAAATGCTGTCATTTCTGATTGCCGACTTCATACTGCAGTTATTTCTGCTCAGTTCATGAAGTCTTCCTCCTGTTCACAGCAAATCTTCCGAGACCATGACCTGGATAAGTCCGGCACGATGAGCTCGTATGAGATGAGGAGAGCTCTGGAAACAGCAGGTACACTGACTTACACGGGACGATAGAAACTGAACAGGAGAAACAGCACTCATCTCTTCATCTCCTCATCTCTTCCTCTCTTCTTCTCTTCCTCCAGGTTTTAAGCTGAACAATCATTTATTCCAGCTGATCATCCTGCGGTACACGGAGCAAGACCTCTCTGTGGATTTCGACAACTTCGTCACCTGTTTAGTGCGACTGGAGACCATGTTCAGTGAGTCGGGCTGGAGAAATTGTTTTGTCCTAAATATTAGACTTGTACTGTTTTTGTTATTCAATAATGCACAAAGATTATATAGATTATATGTAGATTATATTATATAAGTTGAGGTCAGAAGAGTTTTTTTTTTTGTGAAAGATATTTATACTTTTATTCAGCGAGGATGCATTAAATTGATCAAAAGTGACAGTAAAGCAGCGTTAGTTTTTATTTGAGTTATTATAGTTTTTTTAATGTTTTTTTTTATTCGCTTTTTTTTTTTCAGTTTGTGTGTTTTAGTAATAGGCATTTCATTATTTTTCAGTTTATGTGTTTTAGTAATAGTCATTTCATTATTTTTTTAAAAAATATATATATTTCTAGGTTTAAGTTGTTTTTATTTTAGCTTTTATTTATTTCCAGTTATTAATTCTAGTGCTTAAACTTAAACTTATTTCAGATTATTATTTTTTTTGCCCAGGCAAAACTCATTTAGTTAAGTTTTTCAACTAATACGTATATTTTATTTTATTTCAGCTTTATTTCAATTAACATAAATGTTTTAATAATTTTAGTTTTAGTTAACAATAATAACCCTGCAGTAAAGACATTTATAATGTTGCAAAATATTCTATTTCAAATAAATGCTGTTTTTTTATTACTTTCTATTCATCAGAATAAAAAAAAAAAAATCAAACCATTTACAGCATGTTTTTAGTCATTCTGGATCGAGCTGCATGCGTCTCCCATGGATCGCCAGATAAATCCCGTTTACACTTTACATGCCAAATCAATCATTGCCAATTTCAATCATTCTCAGCCGTTTTTAATCAATGTTTTATGAGCTGCGTATTTTTCAGTGCATGTCATATCTGAATGTTGTACACACAAAGAATGCCGTATTAGAAACGCACGTGTAGATCTGAGCCCAGCTTTACTTACAGAAAGTGTTCATGCAGCTGTTTTATAGGACAAACCAAAGGATCTTTTATCAAGCTGAAACAGACACGCGTTTGTATTTTATATACATTACTTAAGTTCTGTTTATATGAGCAATTCAAAACCTCTCTTCAATACAACAGGAGCAACAGGACCGGGAACAGATCGAATCTGATATACAGAACCACGGGACTGAACCAAACTTTTTTTCTTACAATACAAAGATGAAAATGTGGAGGAAACTCTTCTTCTTTTAATGCCAATCAGCAGGTTTTTACAAAATATTTTTTTTCCTTTAATTCATTTTTGTGGGTTTTAAATAAACTTTCTTTAAAAAAAAAAAAAATGTGCTCTGTTATGGATTTAACAGTGTTTGTGTCCATGTTTTTTTTTTTTACTTATTAGTTTTTGTAGGGAAATGTTTCCGGTGTGGGTCTTAATATCAAATATGTGTAATAATGTCTGTTGACATGATGGCACTGCATTGCCCCATCCTACAAAATAATATAGCCTATTTAATCTAATACTATTTTAAACAGCATATTATTAATATATGTACAATTATTATGCATGCAGTTTTATATTACATGGAATATTAAATTAATTTGGCTGGTACTGTAACTATTTAACTATAAAAAATATCAAACAGCAGCTAAAAAAAAATATATCTTTAACATTCATGTAGATTTTATAAAAAAAAATTTCTGTATGCAGATTTTATAAACACCTAGAGATCTATAAGAAGATTTGTCACTACAGAAACTGGTAGTTTAATATTAGCTTGGTATTAGTGAATAAAATAGAATTTGACATTTATACAAAGACATTTAGATAATTTTATTTTACTTTGTTTATTTTAAAATACTAAGCTATTAAATAGAACCACAGAGTTCCTGGAAATGTTTACACTGTTTTAAGGCCACATTTCAGATTCATTAGTAATGATGTATTAAACGAACGTTGTATTTTGTGGAAATTATAGTGAGGGGCTTTTATTTTGAAATTAAAGGGTGCACCATTGCACCAAGCTTAGGGTTCCCCGCTTTGTTTACACCCTTTCTCTTTAGTTCCGCAGTGCGATCAGTGTCGTTAGATAGAGGTTATGAACTCTCTCTCGCAGGAGATCGAGGGATTCTCCACGGCGCGTCTGAGGAAGCAGATCACGCGCGTCACGACTGTAACGGGCGAGAAACTCGTGGAGACGCGACGCGGCGATGATTTCCACGTCACGCGCGATACGGAGCGCGAGAGTGACGCGGCGTGCGGGTTCGTGCAGGACTTGAACCTGGACCTCCAAGTGGGCATCATAAGACCCTTTCTCCTGCTCTGTGCGGTTTGTCTTTAATGTCTATTTGTGATTTGTAATAAAAGTGAAAGCCCGACACAACTCCCACTGTGTTTGGTAAAGTGATGGTAATACCATTGTAAATGGTAATTATTCTTTATTAATGGAGTCCAGGGTATCAACAGTGTCTAAATGGCATTAGTTTATACAATATTGTAATAAATTATATAATTTGGCCCACAGCTATTGTTTACACTGTAAAATTAATTAAATTCAAACTTTAAAATAATGTTGGATTATATATATATGTATATATACACACACACATATACATATACATATATGGCACATTAAGTATTAACCTCTAACTGTCAAATTTGTATTTTTTAGCATCCCAAGATGCAGCTCATGACATAGAAACATTGAAAAGGTTAAAGGTAAGGTAACGAGGTTTTTGTTATTTTATATATTTTTTATATCTTACTAAAGCCACTTATAAACTTTATAAAACTAGGCCAGCTAATTTATATAAAACTAAAAAAATATATATTAGTTCTGTCAAATCGATTAATCGTGATTAATCACATCTAACATAAAAGTTTTTATTTATATTATATATGTGCGTATGTGCATATATACCGTATATATACACGTACATACATAAATAAATGGGTGTGTACACACAAACACACACATGTATGTATGTATATATATATTTATTATAATAATATACACGCACATGTATCTGTTGTGTTTTAGGTGACTCATGTGCTGAATGTGTCGTATGGGGTTCAGAACGTGTTTCCTGATCTCTTCACATATAAGACTGTTACCATGATGGATATCCCAGAGACAGACATCACCTCATACTTCCCTGAATGTTTTGAGTTCATAAAGGAAGCCAGTCAGCAGGTGTGTGTGGAAGACAGACAGATGTGTGTGTGTGTGTGTGTGTGTGTGTGTGTGTGTGTGTGTGTGTCTATAAGCTCTGTTCTGCGTGTTCTTCAGGATGGAGTGGTGCTGGTCCGCTGTAACGCTGGAGTGTCTCGCTCTGCTTCTGTCGTCATCGGGTTCCTCATGTCCCAGGAGAAGATGTCGTTTGATGAAGCCTTCAGCGCTGTGAAAACTGCCCGGCCTTCCATCCAGCCAAACCCAGGCTTTATGATCAGCTGAAGAATATAATCCATAATGCCATAATGCCATACAAACATTGAGACTGATCTGATGTTTCTGTAAACCCAATTCTTCTGTATATATTAAAATATTTTTTTATATATATATATGGTTATGTTTACACTTGTTGCATAAATAAAACATTTGCCATTGCTGCTGATTTATCGATGGTCTTTACATTTTCATGAGGTTTAATAGGTGACTTTTATTTTGAAATGCATCAGGACTGGAAACTGATCAACCATTGAATTCACGTCACAACACAGTAACCGAAGGGACTTTGGCAAAACAAATGAATCAATGAAGTAGTCGCCGCTTTTTTATTAAACATTTTAATGATATATCAAATGAATAGAAGTATGTCGTGTGAACTCAATATCCAGAAACAACTGCTCACAATAATGGACAGTTTAGTCTCATCTATAGTGACAGAAATTTGTCAACTTGATATTTTTCAGTCAAAACGTCAAAATGGAAATGCAGAAACTGATATCATATTGGTAAGTCCGTTCAAATATATCGTTGCTGATGTCTTAAAATTCGTAAAGAATAAGATATTTTACTAAAAATCACCGTGGTAAACATAGTTACTGCTAAACATAGCCTACCATAGTTAATAGTTAGCCTATTTGAATCGCTGTAAAGTTATAAATAATTATTATGGAATCTCCTTAGCTTCTGTCATTTTGTTTTCTTTTTATAATAAGCATTTTGTTCGACTAATAATAACCAGGCAATTATTGACTAATATTAAACTGCCACAGTTAATGCTAGAACTACCAGATACATTTTATTTCTAATAATTAACGGTAAACTTTTGTTTAGTGTGCTGTTGAAATATTATTGCACGTATTAAAACAGCTTTGTGGGTATTCAATTAAAACATTGATTGAAAATCATATTTTTGAGCTTTGATCATTGATAGTACATGCCCAGTTACATTAAGTTAATCTGTTAGGCAAGCAGAACTTTTAACCTTACCTTCACAGTTATAGTTATTGATATGTGTTGTTGCTTCAGAAGAATTGACAGATGCTATAAGGAAAATAACAAACTCAACAGCTGAACACATCTGCACAATCCTTCATAAAGCATCGACTGGACGAAGAAAATATCTTACACAAGTCAACAAAACCGTAGACAAGCATTCTGATGGGACGGGGAAACCACTCAAGACCCAATACCCCAATGCCAAAGATGAGGAACACGTCAAAGGTGGTTCTTATCGTAAATAAATCATGTATTAAATGATGTTTTAAATGATTAAACAAGAAAAATGCACTGTTGTAGAAGGAAACCAGGAAGATGTCACCTCAGGAATCCAGGATTGCACCACATTTGGTGGACATCTTCCTCGGACTGTTGAAGTAAACCACATCCTGCTGTAATTTTACAATATCATACAAACTATAATTTGCTGTACATTAAAGTAACATAGTCTTGTATTTATCTAGGAAGAGCCTGAGTTTACATTTGAGGATGCATTTGGTCATGAAGAGGAACACATAGAGGATCAATCTCCTGCTGTTGATGGTACTGCTGATGGTTTGTGTCATGCACATAACGCATGTGGTGTAATATGTTAATGTGAGCCCTAAATATCCAATATCATATCTATAAACATTAGGGGTGTAACGATACCCTTATGTCATGATTCGATACATATCATGATACTGAACTCACGATACGATATTATTGCGATTCTCCAAGACATGTGGTAAAAGGTTAACAATTTTTAAAAAATTTAATTAAAATGCTAAATTAGATTTTAACCCAACGCACAGGACAGTAGAGACACCAGAATAACAATATTCATGATTCTGAAGCTGAAAATACAACATTATTTTAGACGAATATGCTTCAGACATTTGGCATCATCAGGACCCACAAATATTCCCCCATTGCATTATTATACATTATATTTAACATTAGAGGTCGACCGATAGTGGATTTTACCGATACCGATATTTAGGTTTGACCGTACATGCCGATCACCGATTATTTAACCGATGTTTTTTTTAATGGATATTGGGTTAAAAACAAACATACACTCCAAGTGAAACAGTGCTGAACTGAAATGTGCTAAATTAATAAATATATAAATATGAATATGTTAAAATGAGAAGTTCTACAGAATGAACTCTACAGAAAATAATTTAAACATTAAAATGTTACCGGTCAAATGTGTGTTTCTTTAGCTATAACCTAGAAACATAGCCTATGCAAATTTCATAGGTAACACTTTGCAAAAGTCCCATTTGTTAACAAGGATGTATTTGCTAGCGTTCATGAACTATGTATTATGCAATATACGTTTTTACTGCATGTGATAATATTTGAGCAATACAATTGTACCTTGATCATTCATGTTAGTTCATAGTACATTAACTTAAGGTAATAACAGATAAAATAAAAATAAAAACTCAACTCAAAATGTATTAGTAAATGTTGAAATTAACAACATAACAATGAATAATACGTCTACAACATTTATTAACCTTAGTTAATGCTAATCTTATTGTAAAGTGTTACCATTCACATGAATCATGCTTAAAGAAGATGGCCATATTTTAATATCTGCAAAGGCCAGAGCATAGAAATTACATAAATGTAGACCTATACTACATGTATAGTCTCTCAGTTTATTTGCTTCTATTTTAGAACACTTGATGATTATCTAATCAAAATAACAATATGTATTGTAGTGATAAAAAAAAACAAAAAAACAAATGAAATCGAATGTTTCTGATTTGTTTATGTTTCTGACATATCAATGTTGAGAAAGCAATCACGTCAATAGCTTTAAATATAAAAAAAATCCGGCTAATGAATGCATAAAAGTGATCAGCTGGATATAAACTAATGCAAATAGATGGTAACGATTGTGACATAAAACATTTGGGTGAGGTTTGCGTGTGTTTTTGTCACTGTTTTGAGGTAGCCACTACTAATGTTATTCCTCTCAGACTCGACTGCAAACATACTTCTGTTCTTTATCTGCTAATGCAGCATTTAGTCAACAAATGAATTCCTTTATAATGACATGGCTATTAATGTACTTTAGTGTTCGTATTCATTCTGTGCTGCGCGCAGCCTCACGTGTTAACGTAAACAACTCAGCCAGTGATAGTTTGTTATTTGTCCTCTAGAGGTCGCTCTCGCTCTGTGTAATGCCAGCAGTCTCTTCTCAGCGCTCTCATACTGTGTAATACTGTCTATCTATGGTAATGACTGCGCCGATCCAGCAACAGACACAACCCAGGAAAACTATCGGTGTGGATTTTTGCCAACGATAGTTCCACCAATCAGCTATCGGAACCGATTTATCGGCAAAACCGATGAATTGTTCGACCTCTATTTAACATTATATAGTAGTTTAATGTAGTACTGAAACTAAAACTCTGAAAACTAGATTTTTTTTCTCACACATTAATTCTTATTTTGGTCGAACTAAACACAATACATATTGTCACTATCCATGATACATATTGTTGCATTTTTGTATTGTGATATATTGTGACACGATATATTGTTACACCCTTAATAAACATGCAATGTTCATATTACAGAATCAGTAGAGCCCTGTGCAGAAGAACCTGAATCTGTAGACCATCAAAGACAAGAACCAAACCAACCAAACCCCAAAGACGAATCAAATGACATTTCAGTCCAGTTAAACATAGACACACTGGATGTACCCAACATTATCGGAAAAGGATTGGATGTAACTACACACACTATTGAAGAAGTGCAACTGAATGCAAAAGATGAGCAGAACACATGCAGACCCTGTGGAAAAACCTTCACCTTCCTCAATAACTTGAGAAGACACCAGCAGAAGTTCCACAGTGGAGAAACACCTCACGCTTGCCAAGAGTGTGGAGAGCGTTTCGCCCGCAGACGCCTCCTCCAAATCCACCGGAGAATCCACAAGGTGGAGAAACCTCACAAATGCGAGCTCTGCGAGAAGACGTTTCGCTTGCCAAACCACTTGAGGAGTCACATGACGAGTCACGGTGACGAGAGACCGTTCACCTGTTCCACATGTGGCAAGAGCTTCACGTTGATGAGCATCTCAAATCTCATGAGCGACACACGGTGGCGAGAAGAACTTTGTGTGTTTGCAGTGCGGTTCCCGGTTCCTCACCAAATCTTACCTGGATTACCATCAGCGAGTTCACACTGGAGAAAAGCCATTCCCGTGCAAACACTGCGGGAAGAGCTTCGCTCAGAAGGGGAACCTCAAGGCACACGAAAGGCTTCACACGGGCGAACAACCCTTCAGATGCGAGGACTGCGGAAAAACCTTCGTACACTCAAACACCTTCAAATCCCACAAGCAGCTCCACACGGGAGTCAAAGCCTTTTGCTGTGAGCTCTGCGGGAAGGGGTTTCGACGGGGAACGCATCTCAAGACTCATCTACTGACACATTCTGGAGACAAACCGTTCAGTTGTGATGTGTGTGAGAAGACTTTCACTCTCAAGGGGTCTTTGAAGACTCACAAGCTCACTCACACAGGACAGAAGGGCTACGCGTGTAACATCTGTAATAAGCGGTTTACTCAGCCCAGTTCGCTGGGAAAACACAGGCGGGTTCACACCGGAGAGAAGCCGCATCGCTGCCGAAACTGTGGCAGGGCTTTCTCTCAAAGCAGCCACCGTAACTACCACTCGAAGGTTTGTCACGCTGGGACAGGAAGTTCAGCCAACTCGAATGTGGACGAGAACTAACCAGTCGTTCCACCTGTGCCTTTCCTGATTAAACCAGAGTTCCCACGGGTCCTTGAAATCCGTGAAAATTGTGAATAAAAAAAATAAAAAATGAAAATAGCAGGCCCTGGAAAGTTTTGGAAAATAAACATACATAGATACAGGTCTTTGAGAGTGCTTGAAATTATTTTGTGCAAGAAGTTTTCTGAAAAAAATCCATATTATTCCCTCCGATCGGATGCAAGTGTTATTTCGCCAACACTTCGTGGCCTATGAATAATAGCTTGCTTGATTTACGTTAGTTACGCGCATTTACGCGTTACGTTAAAGGAACACTCCACCGTTTTTTGAAATAGGGCTTATTCACCTTCTTTCCTACATTTGATAGGTGGGCAAATGCATTTTGTCTCAGTGCATGTATTTGTTTTAGTTTGACAGGGTCGGCGCTAGCTTAGCTTAGCACAATGAATGGAATCCTTTGTTGCCAGCTAGCATGTCCTGAGTAAAA
>FLSR01000172.1:761114-785408 GCA_900092035.1 Leuciscus waleckii
AGCCATGTAATAAGCGGGATAATGTAGAGCGAGGCGGTTATTATAGCGAATACAACCCCTTCAGGCTGATTCAAGACGCTCCTCGCACTACATTATCCCTTAAATATTTCATAACTCTAGATGTCCTTATATCTCTATATGGAGCAAGTGAGCTGTTCCATTGGGTCCTAAAGACGGTTTTTTTTCAGTATGCATTCAGATACACATGTAGACATAATAAAATAATTTTTTGGTAAAGTTTTAGCATTTTTAGTTAGAATTTTGAGCATTTTTATTTTTTTCTATGTGTACTGAAGCATTCCATCCATTCCTATGGGGGTCAAATTGACCCGTGAGGGAAGGATTTGTTACTTTTTTTAAATTTCAACCACAAAACTCCTCGAATCCATTAAATTATTTGTGTGTGTATTCGTGGTTCAAGTTCGACAAAAGGCCTAGGGTTTTGGACCCCTCTGATGAACACTCAATTTTTAACATTTAAAAAAACAAAAACATTTTCAGGTCAAAATAAAGCCATTATATCCCCAATAAACAAATACATATACAACTTGAAATGTAAAATACTTACTTGTTATGTAACTGTCTCAACATAGTCAAAATAATGATTGATAATGACAAAATAATGAGACTTCATTATATTTATGCAAAATATAATTTATTTTTGATGTTGGGGTGAAATATATATTAAATATATATTTTCTTCCATCTCAATTTTTTCTACTCATCACCATGTCCTCATACCCTCAAGCATTTCAAACATTGACAGAAAGTTCACCCATAAATGTGTAATATAAGACACATAAACGAGAGGGGACAATAAGAATAAATAGCCAATTTTGCTAATAATGTTAAAAAAATACACAAGATAGACCTTTACTGTACATCTACCTACAAATGCTACAAACCAATCAAAGTGTTACAGAGATTTTTAATTTAAAGTAACAAATGGTAAACTTTTAAGATAGAAATAAGAAACATTAGTTTATCATTCATAGGAATGTACAAATTATTTGTATTTTTTCCTGTAAAGAGAGAGAAAGAGGAAAAAAAACCTAAGCACTCCCATGCTCACCAGATCTATATACATAAGCGCAAAATATCAGGCAGACCAAAAATAAATGAAGACTTATAAGATTCAATAAACATTATAAATAAGTCTTGAGCTGAATGGAATTGACCTGTATAACATGCTTTTTGAAACCATATATCCAGTGTGTTTGTTCACACATGAATTGGCGTTCTTTGGTCTGTGACTGATGTCGGATCTGATCCGAGAACAGTCTCAGGCGTAATTGTTGTTGTGTTCTAGCCGGGCGACTATGGTGGACACCAGTCTCTCCAGCTGCTCCGCTCTATGTTTGCCCGTCTGCAGAACTTCCTCGTGATTGGCTTTTTCCTCGCTGTCGTAGTCCATAACCGATTTATTAGTTATCAAAGACAGAGCGAAGACACGCATGCCACAGTGACGCGCCACGATCACCTCGTGAACAGTGCTCATGCCTAAAACAGACAAAGCCTGGTTAGTAAACTAGTTCACATTAGAAAACATGTTTAGTTATTTTTATTTCAATGTTACAGAAATGTCACTGTCTGCACTGTCATTGGTCACTGGATTTAACTTAATGCAAATGAGAAGTGATGTAGTTTAACTTGGTTACATTGAAAAAGTTTGAAAATGAATGACTTCAAGTTACTGCAAATTGTTGTCAGTGTGAACGCCCCCTTTGGCCTGTCAGAGAACTGCAGAATTAAACTATAATGCCGTTTACTGATTGGATCTTAAAGGGACAGTTCACCCAAAAATAAAAATTCTTCATAAATGTCTCATGTCGTTCAACCCCGTAAGACTTTCGTTCATCTTCAGAACACAAAAGAAGATATTTTTGATAAAATCAGAGATTTCTGTCCCTCCATTGACAGCTACGCAACTACCACTTTGACGCTTCAAAAAATGCATAAAGAGATCGTAAAACTAATCCATATGAATTGAGTGGTTTAGTCCAAATATTCTGAAGAGACTCAATCACTTTATATGGTGAACAGATTTCATTTATTGGTTCATTGGTCAAGCGAACATGCGTGAGCTTCTGTTTACCACAATTAATGTGCGAGTTGATGAATGTTTAAATGTGAATAAAAGCCTAAATTCAATCTGTTCATCATATACAGCGATTTAGTCTCTTCAGAATATTTGGACTAAATCTCATATGGATCTCATTATGAACTTTTTGAGGCGTCAAAGTGGTAGTTGCGTAGTTGTCAATGGAGGGACAGAAAGCACTCAGATTTCTTCAAAAAGATCTCCATTCATGTTCTGAAGATGAACGAAGTCTCACGGGCTTGGAACGACATGAGGGTGAGTAATTTATGACAGAATTTTTATTTTTATGTGAACTATCCCTTTAAGAGAGGCGTGACAGCTCTTACCGACAGCATCAGCTCCCAGCTTGTTCAACATGCGACACTCCGCGATCGTCTCGAACGAAGGTCCTCCTAGAACGCAGTAAACGCCCTCTCGCAGGAAATCACTGAAGCCAAGCTCTGAACCCACGTCCAACGCCAGCTGCTGGAGTTCTCGATCATATGCGTCAGACATGCAGGGGAAACGAAACCCAAACCTAAAAAAAAAAGCAATGTAAGTTAAAGGGATGGTTCACCCAAAAGTGAAAACTAGCCCATGATTTACTCACCCTGAAGCCATCCTAGGTGTATATGACATTCTTCTTTCAGACCAATACAATCAGAGTTATATTAAAAATGTCCTGGCTCTTCCAAGCTTTATGGGCACCATTTTTTAACGCCCGGAGCCTTTTGGGACACTTTTATGATGTAAAATGCACTTGTATGGACTTCAAAAAAGGATGGCCATTCTCTCCCATTATAAAGCTTGGAAGAGCCAGGACATTTTTTAATATAACTCAGATTGTGTTCGACTGAAAGAAGAATGTCAAATACACCTAGGATGGCTTGAGGTTGAGTAAATCATGGGGTAATTTTCATTTTTGGTTGAAGTATGCATGAAATCTCTGCATGTCAAAACAGCTCCATGGCGTGAGAGTGTTAAATATAAAAGCTAGTGCCACAACACACATAAACACACCTTTCGTCGTTGGGTCCCGTCAGCGGGTTGTTTCCAGCAAACCCAGGCATGTTGAGATGATCTTTGATGATCATGATGTCTCCTACTTTAAAGTCCTGGTTCAGACCGCCAGCGGCGTTGGTAAGAATCACGGTCTTCACTCCCAGGATTTTGAAGATCCGCATAGGCATCGTAATCTGCAACAGAACAACGATATTAGTTTGAGATGCTCAGAGGAAGCTCACATCAGTAGCAGTTTACACGGACCGACAATTACATACAAAAATGGCACTAATGAAACGTGTGCCAAGTACACAGGCATCAGATTTTAGCACTAAGGCAAGTTTTAAAGTTAATGCAAAACCAACTAGTGTTCTGGACTTCGCATTTCATACGGTCGAAGAGTTTATGCTTCAATCTCACACAAAACACAATAATTCGATTTTCAAATTAGGTCATTTGATAATTAGATTAATCACGTGGTGAAGAGCAAAAATCGTCATGAGAAATCTAGGTCAGGGTTCTTTAACCTTGTACAACTTGCGATTTCAGTGATATTTAAATAAATAGAAACGGATAAACAACTCTCAGTCTAGCTGTCAGACCGACAAAAAAAAAAGCTATATTGTTTTACATTTTGGACGCGAGTATTATGGGGCGTTTGTACCTTTTGGATGGCATATCCCTCATAGAGATGAAACCTTCCCTGCATGCAGACGCATGGTATTCCCTTCAAAGTGCCAAACACCAGTCGACCTGCGTGACCGTGCACTGCAAACAGAAACAAATGCACAGATTCGTACATTATAATGGAAACCTTGCAAGGTAATACCTCACATTATACAGAAACGCTCACCTGTGCTTTGGGGGAAGTTGGGGATGTCTTTGTAGTTGAAGGCCACCGGGTCCTTCAACCCGTCAGCCAGTCCACCCATCCCCGAGCCACACACGATGCCCACCAGAGGCTGCACTGCAGTCTGGGACAGGAGCCAGTCCGCTGTGGATTGGCAATCCTCATAGCTGTAGCTGCGGAGAGACAGTGGAAACATTTATGAGACTAAACACACGACTTTAACTAGCTCACTGCATTCCCAGCGCACATGTTATGCTTGTATCTGCCCAGAAGTCAAGTTCCTGTGATGGAAAGTTTGAAAAACTAACCTATCCGATTCTGGCCTGAGGCACTAACATGGACTAACCACTTTTTCCACAGGTGTTGTTAACCCAACATGGGCGATGGCGTCCCGCCCAAGAAACACTATTACTTAAGTATCACTTTCAAAGTGTTGCTAGTGCTTCCCTTAAAGGATCAGAGCATCAGAGAAGTTCCTCTCTGCAGTAATAAAGTTTATTAGCAGCCGGTCGGGAGTCAATGGCCAGAAAAATACACACTCATTTAAAACTTGGCAGAATATGTTAAAAATACTCATGAGATGAGTGTGTGTGTGCGCCACAGCGTTCTACATTCTGATTGGTGACGCTCATACTGGCCCGACTCGCAGCTGACAGTATTACCATATTAATCAACAAAGTCTAGACTTATTAAATCACGTGAGTATTTGTAGATTAGAAAGACGTTATAGGGTTTCATTTTACTCTCCTTTTGTGAGAAGAAATTTTCCACAACCTCCACACAGGGGACATAACATTTCAACATAAACATATTTTAAATCATAAAGTAGGAATAGACATTGTCAAACGACACTTTACATTCATCAAAAAATTTAAATTCAATCACATTCCCTGGAGTCTGACACACTTGAAAGTCATAAACATAGAATTGACTTACACAAAAGGATTTTGAATAGCATCTGCATATGTTTATGCATTATAAGATGCCAAATACTGTATTAGGCAGCTCTGAATGGATTTGAATGGCTATGAATTTGATAGCAAATAAAAATATCCTGGCAGATTTGAAACTTGAGCCACTTTTGGACACATCACTACTGTAATCTGAGCGGCTGACTCCTGAAATAAACTTTCTGTGACCGAGCAGCTTTACGATTAACTATGGCCTTTGCAGTTTGGAAAACAGTAACAAAGTTATCATTAAAAAAAATTAATGTTTAGATTTGCAATTTAATTGTAGCAAATATACATTTTCTATACAACCAATTAATTGTCAAAAAATCTAAAAGAATGTGAAAATAGTCCAGGTCCAAAAAGATATATATTATTAATATTATTATCATTTTTGGTTTTTGTAATGCTTTTAACTAAACATGTCAGTCCCTTTTCCTTTTAGTTTGATGTATTGTATATCATAGAACTAGTAGGCTAATGGTTGACCAATATTAATGGCTGAAAAATTAAGCTTATCTAGAGAATAGGGTTGCAGGTTATATTGTGTCTTTGTTGTATATTATATGTATGTGTGCGTTACGTATTTTACAATTTTTTTGTAGAAAATATACATTTTCAAAATAATTTCAATACAATCAACAGTCAACATAGTAAAAAAAATAAATAAATCAAGATAGCCAATTTTTTTTTTTTTTTTTACGCGACCCCTTTCCATTGAACAATTCGAAGTTTTCAAAGAAAACCCGTTTAAAATCCGAAACGTCCTCTTATATAACGGCACCGAAACGCGCGCGGTTCTCTGGCAGCTGTTCAACACACAAAGCGCGCACGAGCATCACCACGTGCTCCTCACTGTGACGATTCGGTTAAATGCAATCTCACAGAATGAATGGATAAATTATGATAGATCAGCTTTAACTATGCAACCCCCTGTACTATGGAGCGATTATATTACATTCACCAACGAAATAGAATTCAAACAAAGGATACACTTCTAAAAGACAAAATAAAGAATGCAGAAATAGTTAGATCTGATAATTATAATAATAACAATAGTATACCCAGTGCTGCTCTCAGGAAACATGTTCAAAATCGCTGGTCAGATCCTTCACAAATACGGAACGGAGATATCGATGTTTCGGGTTCGGAAGTAACTTATGCGACGAACGACCAAGAAAACAAATAACGGAGATAGAGTTCAAACAAAGACAGTCAATAAAGCTGTTTAATAATTCCTGAAGTGCTGCTGCGCACATCGCCGGTGTTTTATAGATCCTCCGTTTCCGCCGCTCCTCCCCGCGTTCTGACGCAAATGTAAAGCGGAACGCAACACACACACCCCTGGCGCAACGCCCTGACGCATCGCCCCCGGTCAGGGTGGGCCAAGTTCAACACGGGCTCTTAAACACGAGAAACAGCTGATATACTGGAAATGGGTTTTCAGCAAGATTAGATTTATGGATGGTCGAACAAAACAAACGCATGAGACTACAAGTCATTCAAATATTAACACTGGGTCCATGTGTATTTGGCTTAGATAAGGAATCGTGAACTTTCATCACGACAATTACCTTTTATCTTTGCCAGACCTTTTGAAGAAGTGCGTGGTGAGTAATATCAACAATAACGCACGATATAAGGGTCGTTCCTGGTGCCTTTTTACCATCTAGAAAATTAAACTCACATTTTTCCTATTTAGAATTGTAGGGTGTGTATTTTAAAACAGGCTATGCAAAACCTATTAAAAAAATAAATATAAAAAAAAATGGAATGTTGTTGGAATTTAACATATTTTGACCCACTTTGACCAGTCTTGAGTCAACATTTCAGAAATGCCTTAAGTAAATAACAAGTCAAAGAATTCAGTTCTTCAACATTCCCCTCATTTAGGCCACCTCAAATCACTGGACAACGACATGTTAGAATGGTCGAGCACACGTTATTTTGGACCTAATCTAAGAACATGACCAACCGGTGCACCTCAGGAACAAAGGTCATGACCCCTGTTGACCTACGACCTGTCTCAAACATATCACTTAGGTAGAGTTATCCTATTTATATTGCACATCACTTTCCACACATGATCATGTCCGTCAAATCAGTCTCAGAGCCACCGATGAAGAAGAATGTTTTTCAGTAATGATTAATTGATGCGATCACCTCTTTCTGTCATTCTGTAACTGTGGCACCTGAGACTGGCATCATTTCAATTCATTACATCACTTATTATGTTATTTTGATGTATCCTGTTGTTGTGATCCGCAGGTTCAAGGTACACACGTGACTGGATGGCAAATAGATAAGCATAATATTTACAACCTCACCTATACAGTGAACAATAAATACACTAAAATATATTTAAAATGCATTCATTTAATGCTAAGTATACTAAATACATTTACATACTTAATATAAATACTTTATAAAAACTTTTGTAGGCCTACTTTATTTATTCAGAAATAGTTCTAAGGTCCAGCTATACTTAAGTATATTTGATTGTGCTAAAGTGGAACTATTGCAAGAATATTTTAGGAACACTTTAAATATCTTGCATTTAAAGACTGAAATTATATAGAGATCAAATTATCCTTACTAATAGTGATATTGAACACATTTTAGCATTAAAATTAAGAAATGTGCATTGTGCAAATAAAAACGTACTCCAAATAAAGTTTAATTATAATTTTTATATCAGTAAGATATGTCAATAAATATGTTAATGCCTTTATAGTATACTTACTATGAAATACAAATATTTTAAATACATTTAGGTATAGGTTTTTTTCCACTATGGTAGGCTATAAGATAAGGCCTGTTAAGGGCCCTTGTTTTCGTCTCAGTCTCTGTTGTGACTCCACCCAAATCACAATGAAGAGAAATAACAAGTGCGGAGCTCACAACATGGATGACTCTTATTTGTGGTATTTCCCTGGACGAGCTGACACGCCTGCATCTTGACCAATCGCGTGGCTTCTCTGGATCATGATGCCACAAAACAATCGAGCCTTTTCCTCCAGAGCCCTTGTAGGAATCAATAAAAATGTTCCCACAGCTGACCGATGCCAAGTTCATTGAGCAACAAGTCTGCAGAACAAGGTCGGGGGGGCCCTCGTCATTTCTCACTTTTATGATCTGAAGCGATTACACATTATTTCCGAAAAGCCGAGAAATCTAAACACTGTCTGAGCAAAGTCTACACACCATGATATTTACCTCCATTGCAACTGTTTTTTTTTGTTGTTTTTGTTTCTTTAGTTTGACGAGAGAGAGAGAGTCGGGAGACGAGTAAGTAGGTCAAGTGCAAAATGACCACCTGGATCTCGTTGCAGTCATTGCCATGGGGAACCGGATAAAAGCCACCTGGAAACGGGAAGCAAGGACGGAGAGAGGGGGGCTGTGGAATAGTGTGGACGTTTGTGTTGCCAGAAAAGCTGCTTGTGGAAATTATTGGAGAAAGACTGTGTATGATGAGAAAATATTGAATAAAAAACCCACACGTTCCACAGCAAGCCAGCCCTGTCTCCTTCCTCCACTACTTTATTGAACTTTGCAACAATCAGAATCAGTCTTGAATGAACACATGAATCTTTATGCAACAAACTGCCGAGATAATAACATTATCCCTGCCAGATAATTGACCGTTCTCAAAGACACGCCCCCTTCAGTTACTGACGCAGTGAGAAATACATCGCGCTGACAGACAGACAGGCAGACCAGCTTACTTTTGATATGAAACAAAGTCTCACCTTTCAAATGTGGTAATAGGCTACATTATATATTTTTTAAATAAAAAAAATCTAAACAATAAATACCGTTTTGTGGCTTTAATGTGTCTGACAGATCCTCATTTAAAGCTGCTCGTGAACCGATCCTCTCTTCCTTCTAGATAATTTATAGCATAATAACATAAACATGAATGAACATGAAGGAATGTTGTTTGCAGAAAGACGTCAATACACACCGTTTTTCAAGTTCAAACCCACGTCTGTCAATTAAACTCCCTGCAAGGGTCAATTGCAAAGTATACTCATTTCAGGAAAGTGTGTGCATGAAAGTCACATGTGTCGTCATCAAACACGCGACCCCATTATTCTTAATGAGAGAGAAGTGTGTGGTGTGTGTGTGTGGAATGCGTGTGTGAGTTTAATGGTTTAGCTTTAGGCTACTTCTGAGCCTGGCTAACTGCCACACACAGAAAATAATATGTGGTTTTGATAATCCAACACAGTGTCGTAAATGCATCATTTGAGAAGAGCTCGGTCACGAGCAAAACCGTCATGTCTGTAACTCGGTGTGAGACTCAAGGATCTAGAATGTTCTGTGGCCAGTTGCGTCACTGTGTCTTCAGAACTTGTTTGACCAACTAGCAGTTAACCATCTTACTTTTCCAATTCAAAAGAGACCGATCTTATGTAACGGGCCACTGGGCTTCATCTTTGACCCTGTCTGATTATGATCTACAGATAGACACACAAGCACATGACTGTAGAATCTGTGGAATCGTTTTGTCCTGCACCAAAGCACCCGATTTAATGAATGAAGAGCGACTTATGGCAGAATCAGGTGTCGTCAAAGTTAGGAAATAAAACAGCCCAGTTCATGAGTGACGACCTTTAATGTGTTTGCTTCATGAACTGATAAGCATTGAGATGTTTTTGTGTAATCTGCAGTCGAGTAAGAATCTTCGGTATGGGTTCTATATAGAACCATAAAGGGTTCTCTCAGCTTTGTTTATGTAACTTTTGAGGGGTTCCCATCAATTTATGGATTTAGTTTTCATTAATTTTGTCTTCATTCTAGTGATATTTTTATAAACATTCAAACAGCTCACATTCATAGTTTATCTCCTCTTAAACATGGATATCATTTAATACTCATTATAGAACCTTTTTGGCATCAAGGGTTCTTTAAAATGAGTCAAGAACCATATGGAACTCTATAGAACATTCTTTTTAAGAGTGATATAGTGGGACTGTGAAACACAGTTGAATGTGTTTTAAAATGTTATGTAATGTGTGTTTTAGTCAGTTTAACTGCAGAAATTGACAGCCAAATGTATTTGGACTCAGACCAAAGTAAATGTAGACTTAACCTCAGTTTCTCTCACAGTCCTTCGTGAATGACTTTCAATGTTGAATTTCCTGCGCAGCAAACACACAGAGCTTTAGTAAATATACAGACGGGTACAAAAGTCATTGCTGAACTGCTTCTGTTTGGCATTTTTGTGAATTTAATATAGAATATCTGAACTGAAAGAGACTTCTGGCAACTTTAGAATAAGAAGTAGAAGAGGAAGAACATTTTGAGGAACATAATGAGGAAATTGTTGACTTTATAAAAGTGATGTAAAAGGAAGGGTTTAACTGCTAGTGATCACGTATTATTACAAATGATCTTTCTTATTAAACTCTTGCCATGAAGATAATTGGGTTTTCCAGATGTTGTCTTATGTGAAATTTTTCACTGAGTCATCTACTCCCACCTACTATCATAATGTGGACACTGTGCCAACCATTCCCTTCTAGAACAAGCCATCACTCCGTCCTTATCTCTCTTATCACCCTTATAAGAAACAGTGGGATAACAAGAGAAATAAATAAAACAGGAAATGGGTGATAAACCATGATAAGATAAGCTTTATCAATAAGCCATTCTTTTGTGTACATCATAAAACACTTTCACATTAGACTTGGTCAAAAGTGGAAACTAGCTGGAATTTACAGTTTTGCAACAAATCTATTATGAAACTCAGACCATCACAAGAACACAGGCGTCATTTTAGCATTTCTAAATTCCAAATTGAGACATCTGATGAGAGAATAATGGGCAGCCGCTGACATATAATGGCGTGCAGACACTGTTTATTTTAGCAAATATTTAGGCCAAGGCCCTACACAGGTCAGTCAACGCACAGTACAGATGTGAAGAGAAGGAACTGTGCGGCACGCCAGCAATTGGCGCATCCAGGGGGTGGTGTGATGATGGTGGCGTTTCGTATCACTTTGAGAATAAAAGTGAATGTCCTGCATGTCCCTCCCTCAACTCTGAGTTTAACAGACTGTTTTCTTCGATTACTATTGCACAACACGTTATGCTTTTTGCAAGTCATTGTATACTAAGTTAGGGATCGGTTGGGTTGCAGATGTAATGACGCACTCAAAGACAAAAATCTCATTGTTCAATTCTAAAAGGGCTTGTTCATTCATAATAAAGAGATACTTTGCCTAAAAGCACGCTGCCATGACTTTCTTTAATCCAAGCAACCGTTTTGCATTAAATCAAAGCAGAAAGTTAATATTATCACCAAGGTAAGCCTACATGCAATGTTTAAAGGGCACCTATGCCCCTTTTTACAAGATGTAAATAAGTCTATGATGTCCCCAGGATGTATGTTAAGTTTTAGCTCAAAATACCCCACAGATCATTTTTACAGCATGTTAAAATTGCCACTTTTTGGGGTGGGCAAAAACACGCTGTTTTTGTGTGTCCCTTTAAATGCAAATGAGCTGGTGCTCCCTTTCAAGAAGAGGGCGGAGCTTTAAGAGCTCGTGCTCCACTCTCAGAAAAAAAGGTACAAAAGCTGTCACTGGGGCTGTACCTTTTTAAAAGGTACATTTTTGTACCTAAAAGGTGCATATTGGTACCTTAATGGTACATATTAGTACCTAAAAGGGACAAATTAGTACCTAAAAGGAACAAATTAGTACGTAAAAGGAACAAAAGTGTACCTTTTGAAAAGGTACAGCCCCAGTGACAGCTTTTGTACCTTTTTTTCTGAGAGTGGAGCACGAGCTCTTAAAGCTCTGGGCAAAAACACGCTGTTTTTGTGTGTCCCTTTAAATGCAAATGAGCTGGTGCTCCCTTTCAAGAAGAGGGCGGAGCTTTAAGAGCTCGTGCTCTGTGTCAGGATGCACTGATTTTGTAATCGACTGGTCTTCAGCAGTTCAGATGTTGGGAGTAAATGACAACTGCGATGTTCATTCTTACATCCAACAACAAAACACCTTAATCGCTTACGAGACATTCTCTGACATACAGCTCCTCCAGCGTCGAAACATTTACATTACATTTATTCATTTAGCAGACGCTTTTATCCAAAGCGACTTACAAATGAGAACAATAGAAGCAGTTCAACTAACAGTAGGACAACGATATGCAAGTGCTATGACCCTTCCCAGTTTAATCTAGCGCAGTACATGTTATTTTATTTTTTATTTTTTTAAAATAATAGAATAGAATAGAAGAGAAAGTGTTAGTATTACTGGATCAAGTGCTGTTGAAAAAGAAGCGTCTTCAGCCCTTTTTCTTCAACAGCCACTCTACAACAGTTTTTATAGAATAAGGAGGTATGGCAAAAATGTCATGCTGCATTACATATTTTCCCCACAATTTGATTGGTTTTCATAGACAAACCCTTCTGTTACCAGGTAAAGCAAACTTTGTTTTAATGATTACTTCATTGTTAATCACAAGGTTCAAATTTAGTCAACTGTCTAGTTTCAATTCCCAAATTTGATATTTTTACACTTACACAGCCAAAATCAAAGGGGTATGGCAACACAACATACAACATTCAAAAACACTGGACAGAACGTTTTAGTACATTGTGTTTCAAAGTGTTATCATATAGGCCTAAAAAGAGAAGTAAGGTTAGATGTTAGAAACATGGTTAGTTTAATATACAGTTTACTATTTTATCTATTAAAAATCCACCACAGATGGCACCACAAGACGTCGTTTGCTTGCAGAGCGCAAGGTTCTGGATGGCACATACAGGGGCGGATCTAGAAAAATATTTGTGGGGTGGCGAGAGGGGGGCAGGAATTTTTGAGGGGTGGCAACATATGGCAGACGTATATATACTGAATTTAATCACAGTTAAATTGGCCATAACTTTTAATTCGTTGCTGCCAATAGGGATGGTATCATTTGGTATTACTACTCTTACCAATAGCCTACTCCTTATCGATCCGGTACTTTAACGGTATTCTTATCGTACTCTTACCAATAGGCCTACTCCTGTTATATAAAAAAAAAGAATGGTATTCTTATCGTTTTTTTTGTTATTAAAAAAAAGAAAAAAAAATTTTTCGAACACAATTAATATTGCTTTATATTTTGAAATGTAAAATAAATATCTATAGCAAAAAGCAATGCTTTAACAAAACAAATAAAACATATGTTATGCAGAAGGGTGCAGGCTTTTGTGTTTTATATTCAGAAGACATAGGACACCAAAAACAAAGTACAAACACATGGTCAAACAAAAAAAAGTATACAATTAAACAAATATACAAATAATATATCCAGTGCTTTATTTTCAGTAATGTCTACTGACATTACTGTTCAGGAGTAATATGGGCTAAAAAGACATCTAATAAAGTCAGATTTAAAATAACACTGCATAGTTTATCATAGATAGATTAAAGCTTATATCATTCAAGAGCTGCGACTGATCTTTGCCTTTTGTTGTTTGATTCACATTAATGGAGCAATTGTCAGCAGGATTATTAGACTGCTGCCTCTTTAAGACCAAATGCAGATCTAATCATTATTACGCATCATATTTTCTTCCAACTATTAACGCCCATACATAATCCTATTGTATTTGTTATTTCCCCAGTTGTAACCTACTTTCATTGCTGTGATATCTGAGAGGAATTGGATTTAATAGGACTGCTTAGCTAATCAAATGATCGATCTCCTAACTGGCACTGTATTGTGTGTTGTAACGTAACGAACGTTGTTAAAGACCACTCTAGCTTCAGCATTCTGGATCAGTTGCAGAGGTTTGACAGTGCAAGCCGGAAGACCTGCCAGAAGAGCATTACAACAGTCCAGTCTGGATAGAACAAGCGCTTGGAGTTGTGTAGCATGCTCTGATAAGAAGGGCCTGATCCTCCTAATGTTGTGCAAGGCAAATCTACATGACCGGGCAGTTCTAGCAATGTGGTCTGTGAAGTTCAATTGATCATCAATTACCACTCCAAGGTTCCTGGCTGACCTTGATGGAGACATGGATGACGAGCCTAGCTGAATGGTGAAGTTGTGATGAAGTGTTGGGTTGGCCGGGACCACAAGTAGCTCTGTCTTCGCAAAGTTTAGTTGAAGGTGGTGGTCCTTCATCCATCCAGAAATGTCAGTCAGGCAGGCTGAGATACGATCAGCTACCGTCGGATCGTCAGGCTGGAATGAGAAGTAGAGTTGTGTGTCATCAGCGTAGCAGTGATAGGAAAAGCCATGTTTCTGAACACAGATCCTAGTGATGTCAGGTAGATGGAGAAGGAAGTGGTCCCAGCACTGAGCCCTGAGCCCTGAAGGACCTACCTGAGAGGTAAAATTCGAACCATTGGAGTGCGGTTCCCGAGATGTCCTTCATCTTTAGGATTGACAGGAGGATCTGGTGGTTAACTGTGTCAAAGGCAGCAGACAGATCCAGCGGGATGAGAACTGATGATTTGGAAGCTGCTCTTCCCAGTCTTAGAGCTTCAATTACTGAGAGCAGGGCAGCCTCAGAGACAATAGAGACAGAGCACATTTAGGTCACGTCCACCGAGGGGGGCCTGAAAGGTCTCCATTAACTTTGCATTGCGAGAAGCTGCCTCCTTGTCATTTCTGACTTATAACAAAACATATAGCAATGTCTAAAAGCTGCTATGTGACAAGATGTACAGCAAACAAGCTAAAAAACACAGAAATAAGTTTTTATAAGCTGTCGACCCCAAAAAATTATAGTGGATAGGCAATTAAGAAAGTGTGCAACGTGTTATATTACTCTGAGAACTACTTCACTGGAGGGGAACATAATCGGCGACAGGATAGCTTAGCTTACAGAAATATAATATATAAAACTGACATGTGGATATTTTAATTATACAGTGAAATTTTTTTTTACTGCACACGTGGAGTATTTACTTATACTTATAAAAACTTATTTCTGTGTTTTTTAGCTTGTTTGCTGTACACCTTGTCACATAGCAGCTTTTAGACATTGTTATATGTTTTGTTATAAGTCAGAAATGACAAGGTGGCAGCTTCTCGCGATGCAAAGTCAATGGAGACGGTTAGATTGTTTGCCTCCCGGTGGCCGTGGTTTTCAGATTATGACGCGTGTCGCTCTGTCTCCAACTGTGTACAGCTCACTCAGGACGGGTCTATACTAAAACTGCAGTGTCAGTCAACAGTCGTGGGCGGGGCTTGTGCAAATTGATGTCACTTTGCCCAGAATCTGCGAATGGCTTGTTCTGAGACACTGCTTATGATTTATGGGCATTAAAAGAAAGCACTTGGTGGATTTTAATTATTACGGGTTGGTTGTGTACACACACTGCTAACACACATTAATGTTCAAACACCATGTAAAAGTGAATTTTGCATTGTTAGGGGTTTACAATTTAGGACCCAAGGACCAGATGTTTGAAAGAAGATCCAGAGTCAGAATTATAATAAATTAAAGAAAAGTTTTACCACACACACACACACACACACACACACACACACACACACACACACACACACACACACACACACAGCAGTTATACCCTTCACCAAGGTCTGAACTATGTCCTTGCTTCAAGCTGCAGTTTCTGATTGGCTAAGAAATAGATAAACATAGTAATTTTCCACACATATACAGATAGACTGAAGCATATCTCCATCGGTTATGCAGCTGACACTCGGACCCTGAAGTTAGAGGCACGTCGTGACCTTCCAGGTCGCAGATTTGGGTTTGCTGGGTGCCAACATGTCCAGAACAAACACTCAGTCAATCTCCAATAATGCCAGTGGTTTCTTAACCTGTAACCAAGAAGACTAACACACACACACATACACATACACATACACATACACACACACACACAGCTTTCCAAGGTTGGATTTGGCCAGGCAAGAACAGAGTTTTCTCTATTAGTCATCAACGAATGGGACATTGACGTTGTTCGTGATGTCAGAGATTGTACATGCTCTCGTCTTTCTCTCAGACATAAATTCGATCTTTGTAGATCAGAGTGAGTTATGTGAGATAATTTGTGGAGAATCCAGTGTCATGCGTGAAACCAGCCACATCCACAAGAGTGAACTTGAAGGACTTTATTGTTGTAACGTGCTCCTCCTGAAACTGAAAATCAGATGAGCTATTTGAGGGGACTGCCGTTTCATATTAGGTGTAACAAGTTGAGGACAAATGCAAACCTGTCCGTGTCCTGCACGTGAAAGACAGAAAGCAGTTATACTGAGAAAAGCAGAAAGAGATGACTTGAGTTAAAAGACCTCTATCGTCTGATTCTTCACGTGAGAAATCATCTTGCTGCCTTTTCCTTTCAAACAGTGAGACGTTTCAGTAACAGGCCTTCAGGAAAAAGAAGATGCATTCTGAATTCTCCTTGAACTCATAATTAGATGAGTGGACATGTGTCACCAATAACATGGAGGAAACTGCAGAACAAACCTAAAAAGGCAGATTGGAAATGTGAGATCTTTATAACATCAAGTCAGGCCAGTTTAAAAAAAATGCACATCGCTTCAAAGCAGCTTTACATAAAAGTACTGAAGTGTTAATGTCTGAAATGGATAGATACATGTATTAACACACAGCTAACTGGTGGCAGGTGATTATTGGTTATTGTAACGAACAGACTAGATTCTCAGTCACTGTTTTCTGATAAATGCAATAAAAAAAGACAACAAACAACACTCATTAAAAAACAAGGCTTTGAATGTGTTGGAGACTCTTGACTCAGGATGAAGAGCATCTTATGCGAAGGGATTGGATGTTTCAGTCTTACTTATGGACGGTGTTACGGCACGATTCTTAATCTTAACATAAATCATAACAGCTTTCAGCTCATGCATTTGATAAAATAAAAATAAAAAACTGGTTAAAAGTTCTCCAGAACTGTTTGACTTACTTTCTTCAACTGAACAAAAAAGGAAACGTTTTGAAGAACACCATAAAAAAAAATAAAAAAAAAAATAAAAAAACAGTTTATGTGAAGGACAGTAGTCATCACTCTGGTAATAAGCTACTGCATTTTTCACATTGTGTACCTCAATGTTTCACCTTTTTGATCCCAATTCAGGTAAAAAAATTTGAAATATGAGCAAAGCCCCATTGACATCCAGTCTCTACGTGCAAAAAAAGAGGCAGACAAGACCTGATGTGCAATTATTTGTTTATGAGGCAGGATGTTTGAATTGCAGAGTATAACTTATATACTTTTTTTTTAATAGTAGGCTATGTTAAGCAGTACGCAACATGCAACCATAAACATGGTACACCTTACTGGGTTACATGTATAAATCATGATATTAGTTAGCTATTTTCTAATTTATGTATTTATTTCGTTTTCCCCCCGCATTTTTGTGTAAAAGAGTAACATTTTTCAATGTGATGGAAAAAAAAGAAGCAAACGAATTAATTGAATTCATTCAAAATGCAAATAGCATACTATGCATTGTATACATTCATATCGCAGAAATAGTAAGCAGTTTGGTAGTGTGCTAATACAAACATTGTCATACCCTAGCTGTCCAAGTAGCCTACTCTTGAGTCTGTCTATACTGGGGATTATTTGTGCAGCACCGCCCTCTACTGGAGGCTCACATTCTTAACTCTTTTTCTATTGCTGTTTTTTCACCACTAGCCTGCAAGTCATAAAAGCTGCATGCACAATTATAAAATAATTAGCAAAATGCTGTTTAATAGAGTATTGCATGTCCCACCACAGAGCATGTGTGCTTCCAAAAACTGTTAATGCCAAGTTGTCAACCCTAATGTCAGAAAAAGACAGAATGCATGACAAAATATTATGATGCAACATTGAACGTTTACCCCCGGTTTCACAGACAAGGTTTAAGACTAAAATGCATGTTTGAGCTGTTTTATCTGAAAGCAACTTGACCCGATATATCTTAAAATATGTCAGTGTCATTGTTTTGTCTCAAGATGCTAATGTTTTTCTTGCATGTTTAATAAATCTACTTAAATGTCCTAAATGAACTAAGGTCTAATCCTGGCTTAATCTAAGACCTGTCTGTGAAACCAGGCCATAGTCTGAGTTAATATTACAGAGAATGGACTCCTACCAGTTGGAAGGGTCTCTTTACAGCCACAGGAGGGCTCTAGAGAGAAGCGTTCCTAAGAGACCAGGGAGCTGATCGCAGGAATGGAGGAACATGAGGAGAATCCCTGGCTGAACCATGAGGCCAGCTGTAAGTTACAGGAGTTACACAGTCAGAGCACTGATTATTACCCTAATAAAACTTCCCTCGCTGATTGTCCAAATAAAACTTCCCTGACTGAAGGCATAAAACTTCCCTGAGCGGCTCCCTCGGACAGAAGATGGGCACCGCTATCCCAGACATCCTAATGGTTTCCTCTTTCTTTGAATAAAAATCCTGAATGAAAGTCCCAATGCTCGGTGTTTGCGTGTTTGTGGACTGAACTACAAAAGCATTGAAACTCACTATAAAGTTCAGCCTAGGAGGTATAAACTGAACTGCAGAAAGGGTATGATACTGAATTGAATATCAACGGCTCAGAAGGGGACACTTAAGGGAGAAACTGAGAGAGGGACGGAAGTTGAGTAGGAACAAGCAAGTGAACCATGTGTTCAGTAAACAAACGGAGTGTGATGCCAGAGAAAAGGGTCAACAAAGAGAGGGAACAAGGAGAAAAAAGGCTCTTCCGACAGAGCCAAAAGGAGTCCTGACCGACTTACATCACCTCTGCTTCCTTTTGAGCCTCATTCTGTTCTTTTCCATCCATCCTTTCTTCTCTTGTTTATCTACATCCTCTCATTTGCATCTTACATCCATCACTGGGTGATTCAGGTTGATTGGGACACTTTTTCTCAACACCTCAATGGAAAAAAAAACCCCTGAGAACACCTTAGGATACTTCGTTTAAGGATACATTTAAAAACAAAACAAAAAGTATTTATGTCGATTAGATTTCATACTTAAGTAATAAAGTCTTGATTTCATTGATTCTCAAAATAAATATTGAAACTTACCCAACCTCAGGTTCTTTCTGGCCCAAGAAAATCGCGCGCTTTGGCAGACGGGCGGGAACTCGAGATTGATGCGCGTGTGAAAAAGAGTCTCGTGCCGTCGCGTGAGGATTAATGTGTCTGCTCCGTCTATAGGGCACGCGGTAAATTTGACTTCCGCCACGACAAGCAGCATGTTGTCCAGCCTTCAGAAATAACCTTAGAGTGTAAATAATTAAATTTCATTAGATGGCATGATGCAGCCACTTGTTATTGTTCAGCCTAGTTTTTAGATGGTGACGCCAACAACAAATAGCCTTTCAACATAAATGAAACCGCTAGAGCTTTTATGTGTGATGGATAATCGTATTTAGAAAAACTTTTGTTATAAAATAAAAATAAAAATACACATTATTACATTGTCTTCTGCCTCAACTTCTGCCAATTTTACGTTTTTGCCAATACATTCTGCTGACGCGACATTTAAAGTAGATTTTTCCCCCAAACAAACAAACAAATATGTGACATAAATTAGCTCGATCTTTAAAATTTATTTAGCCTATTTTTCTTCCCACAAACATTGGGTTGTGTGTGTGTGTGTGTGTGTGTGTGTGTGTGAAAATAAGACATTATAACCCATTGGCCCTTGTAGCCTACCATACAACTTCTATTATTTAGCCTACAGACAAGTTTTAATTAGAAAAATGAATAAATAAATATCTAGACCCTAGTATTTCTTCTTAAAAATAATAATAAAAAAATTAAAATAAATAAATAAATAATAATAATCTAAAAATAATCTCCACATTATGCTTAAATTAAATAATAAAGTAGGCTACAATTTTAATAAATTTTTTTTGTTTGCTTTTTATTCTTTTAGTTGTAGGGTCAGTAATAAATAGTGTTAGCCTACATAATACAAATAGCTACTTAATAATTGGTCATTCTTTTTCTCTGCCCCTTTCAGCGCCTCTTTTCAAAGGTTTGCACCTGTTTTCTGCGCAGTTATTCATGCGGACTTGGATCGACTTCAAAGTCATGTCACTTTAAAAGTCGCAAATTCCGCTTGGATAAAGAAATAAAGAGTGAAAAAATCGCCACAGAACAAATTCAACATCCGAGGTCGCATGTATAAATAATGAACGTGTCGTCCGAACAATAGCGACATACAGTTTGTTCATTTCGACATATTTAAATCAAGCAGAAAAGTTGACAAAGGCTGAACAGCGGAGGAGCTCAACAAGGGCTCTATTTACAGACGGAGGAGGAGGAGCGGAGGGCCACTGAATTAATGAATTAAATAGTGCTGAGGCGCTGAAAGTACGTATTTTCATCAACAATGAAAGGAAGGACTGAGACGAGAGGCGAAAGTTTTCAGATAGAGCTGCTGACAAAACTTATTGAGCAGTTCCACTTAAGACAAGATAAGAGATAGAAAGATACTTTGCAAATGCCTTTTTTTTTGTGCCAGGTATTGGTTTTGGTTTTGTCAAATGCATTTGTCTGCACAAAGTTTAGACATTTAAATATCATGGTTTTTGGTGGCACTTTATTTTACAGTCCTGTTCCCCATGTACATACGATGTACGTATTATAGTCATTACAATAACTGTGTAATAACTAACCCTAAACCTAACCTTAACCCATGTAGTTACCTTATATTACGAGTACTTTCTTAGGGAACACTGTATGTACACGTACTGTAAAATGGGTTACACTTTATTTTAAGGTGTCATTGTTACAGTGTAATTATACATTTAATCACTGAGTAATATTAATCAACAACATGTACTTACTATAGGGTTAGGGTAGGATTAGGATTTGGTTGAGGGTTAGTTGCATGTAATTATGCATAATTTACTGTTATTACTATGGTAAGTACATGTAACATATGTAACAAGGACAATGTAAAATAAAGTGTTACCAAATAATGTGCAACCTGTTTTTTTTTAAGTAGATTGATTTATAACTAGAACTTTAAGTGTTTAAAGCTTTTAAATTCAGTTACAGTCCGCTCAATTAAATAACGCTGCTTCTGTTTCATGAGCTGCAGAGAAATAACATTTACTGATGCAGAGATATAAAAGAGGAGGCATATCTGCCACTATCAAACCATTTCATAGGCTTTGACTGAAACACAACATTGCGTGGGTCTTTTTTTTCTTTTTTTTTTTTTGTTCCTTTCAACTGATCTGATACGCTCCCCATGGCTCTTTCTGGCAAACATCACAACTTGCAAAGTTTTTGGGTTTCCTCTTTGGACTGTTTCCCTCTCCCTCATTCATTTCAACCTGTTATTTTGGAGATTTAAACCAAGTTATTAATGAAATAAATAGCCAGACTGCTTGCATAGAGATAATGTGCAATAGATCATGGATCAAGGAAATGGTCAAGGAAATGTTGATCTGTTAAGTGTCTCGATTTGTTGGCAGAGTGATTTCCAGAACACTTTGCACTGGATCAAAGACGTCAAGCACATTTAACTGTGACTGTGAGAGCTGGATTGGATCTGGTGAATAGAGGAAAGTAAAAGTTTGCACAGCCACAGAATACTGATGAGAGACTTTAATATCGGTCTGTTTTTCGGTCTGTCCATCTCTCAATGTCATTCTTTCCCCTCTCTCTCTCTCTCTCTCTCTCTCTCTCTCTCTCTCTCTCTCTCTCTCTCGACGTACACTTATCTAAAGCAACATTAAGTTAAAACAGAGGTAATTAGACACACCCAGATTTAGATTGGTCAAGCAGCATTTGCTGCCCTAAAATGAAATTCACTTCTTGTCTTTGCAAACCAAGTACACTTGAATTAGTGCCAAATATTAGTCCTCACTAATCTGACGCAAAACTTGCGGAAACATACAAATCCGTTTAATCTATTTTGGAAAACGATTTCAGAGTCAGTCGGAATAAAATCAAATGTTTACAATTTATTATGTCAGGTAAATGTATCGGTGCATTCGGTGGAGATAATGGCAAATTACACTCGCTGTTTACAAGAACTTCCAGCGGTTAACATGAATGATGTTAACAATATTGTGAGGCATTTAGCTGTCACACTTAAAAGTTAGAAAGAGAAGGGCTTTAAATTGTATATTTCGAGCTACATCGACAACTTTGAGGGTGAGTATTACGATTAGCTGCGAAAACCGACTAGCGAATTGGTTTCTAAAATCGTTTTCTCCGTTTCTGAGAAAATGCTTTTTCTGAAAGTTTTGCCGCTAGTACACTTCGCTATAGATGAAGTAATGCGGAAGCAAAGACGCTGGCTGAGATTCTACCAGAAATACGTCAGCAGCGTTCATACATAGAGCGTATTTGGCTTCAAATCGCCACGACCGATGTAAACATGAGTTCACAGTGGAATTTGCATTAATCACCGTCCCAGACTTACTGTGGACAGAGGTTGATTTACATGGAAACATTTGCTAACAATGTTAATTTACATTGAGTTTACACCTTTGAGAACAGGATGCCATTCACCTGGAAGACCCACCGTCCTCTGTGTGCGAGTTATCTCTAAACTCTTAAAAACTTTATTACCTTTTGGTTTACTTCTGTGGGAATGAGACCTTTGTACCAGTCGCACTGAGACATTTCAAATGATACCAAACATGTGTAATACTGTATGATAATTATTCACATTAAACCATATAGATTATTGGGTGAATGTTGGTGATTTCAGCATGAGAGAGAAGGAATTGGGGGAAGAGGGAAAGAGATGTAGATTAAGATGATTCTGCGTCTCGAATGGTGATGCTACCTTCACAAGAGTGAGTTCAAATGTTTATTTCCTTTGTTCTCTCAGAGAGTTGCCCTCTCTTCCAGTTTCTCCAGTCTTACACACACTCTCTCTCTCTCTCTCTCTCTCACACACACACACACACACACACACACACACACACACAGACACACACACGCAGTGTTATATTTTTCAATGGTGGCTTTTGTCTCTTTCATCTCTTCTCCGAACAAAAGGATTCTTGTGTATACAGGACAGGGAGTGAGAAAGAAAGAGATTGAGGGAGGAGAGGAAGAGTGACAAAAAAAGTCAAAGACAGTTTGTAAACTGCGCAGTGAAACTATCATGGCTTATTTAAGTGTGGTTTTTGACGCTCTCTGTGAAGTCATGTCAGCACACATCAGTGCGTATTTGAGTATAATATGAGTCTGGACACGCCTCCTTATTCTTTAGGACTGTTTTGCACATTGTAGGACATCAATAAAGTCATAAAATAACAAATTCAAATATGTAAATGCTGACAGAATTCTCCAGTCCCTCTAAATAGTATTGAAGGAGTTTGCATGCATTCTGGACACTTTATATTCATAGTAAAATATTATGCGTAGGCTAAATGTACAAGCATTTATTTATGCCTTTAGATCAAAGGTCTTTGAGAGCATGAGAAACACACATTCAGTGTCTGCTGTATGTACTGTACTTGTGTGCGCGCGTGTGGGCGCGTACTCGCCGGGGTTCAGAGGTCAGCTGTGTGTACACTCTGCTCATAACACGTGTCTCGACGAGGAACCGCCTCGTCCCGTTAGTATTCAGAGCACAGAGAGCCAGACAGATACCTATTCATTCTCTCAGTGTGAGTCCAGAGAGAGAGAGAGAGGTCAGAGAGGGGAGAGCGTATCAGATCGCCCTGGTACTCATTCATTTCATTTATTTATTTTATTTGGTGCGGAAGGCAGAAGCTGAGTGAGACTAAACTACCACTTAGACATTTAAACAAGAGAGGGAGATCCAGAAGAGAGGGAGATTGAACATAGTGCATGAATGGAAAGTCAGTCCTTGTGTAACCTCACTAAGATATCGCCGCTGTCCGTATCGAACATTTTAGAGGTTGATCTTTCATATTTCAGGAGACTCAATGGAGTTTTTAGTTATGCTTTTGTTTAAACATTAACTTTGTATTTGCAGTTTGTCCTAAAATTCACAGATGAAGCACATGATTCAATTGCGTCTTTTGTAATTTTGTCTGGCCCAATCAGACGTCAGTGGGCGGAGTCAGTGTAAATAGCCTCTGCCAATTTATACTCTGCCAGTGTACATAGACACTTCGTAAAATTAATTTATAGCTCCTCAGATCATTGATCCTGTAAGAATTTAATGAGCCAAATACATTTATATAGTGCTTTTCACAACACGCATTGTTTCAAAGCAGCTTTACAGAAAAACATGATGTTAATGTTTAAGATGTAAGGGTTTCACACCTTACAGTCGCATTTTGCAGTTTACAGCTGGGCGAAATTTTTTTTTGCAATGATACAAGCAATCAAGCAGTTGAGATATGCTATATTGCTTTACATGAGGTTACTGTGAAGTAACATGCGTGCAGGTAAAATTAGACATACGGTTATATTATACAAAATAATATAGCGCTGGGTGATATTATATACAAAATTAGATTTTAAGAT
>FLSR01000172.1:785461-827532 GCA_900092035.1 Leuciscus waleckii
TGTTTTTCCAAAATTTTTAAAATTTTTAAAAATTAAATTTTTTTTTTTTTTTTTTAAATAAAAACGCTTCAAAATGAAAGATGATGCATTATGCCCTTTCACAGTTACTAAAGATTAAATATTTTATTTCTTTAAAAATTATGTGATCAGTAAGTTATGACAACATGTGTTTTTACATTGCTTTAACTCACCAAAATAAGTTAAGCAATTTTTACAGTTATACAAGATCCAACAAATTTTTAAAGTCAGTTTAATGTCATTTAAGTTGAATTTACTTAAACATCCAACTTGATTCTACTTAATCTTTTAAGGCAGAAACTATTTTGTTTTGCTGTGTGCATGTCATGTAACCGACCATTAATTGACTTGCGAATTAGAGAAACGTGGACATGCAAATGTGTTGTTAAATTATTTAAATATTCATCTAAAATTTCATCTATTTAATGAAGTCAAAGAGCTTTTGACAAAACTTTGGGAATTCTTGTTCCAAAGAATTGCTTAAAGGCATAGTTCACCCAAAAATGTAAATTCTGTCATCATTCACTCACCCTCATGTCGTTCCAAACCTGTATGAGTTTTTGAACACAGAAGTAGATATTTCGAAGAATGTTTATAACCATACAGTTGTGGGGAACCATAGAATAATAAAAAAAACAAAAAAAAACAAAAAAAACATGGAAGTCAATGGGGTCCAACAACTGTTTGATTATAAACATTCTTAAGAATTTCTTCCTTTGTGTTTTGAGAAAACTCACACAGGTTTAACTTGAGGGTGAGGAAATGATGACAGCGTTTTCATTTTGTCTGAACTTTCCCAAATACTTTTGAGGCCACCGTAGATTTATAGAGAAAAGCAAAAGTAGTTTGTGATGGAGCTTGAAAAGTTTCTCCTGTGCTATTGGTTCTTGACTAGTGTCTCATTGTGTTGTGAAGTAAAATTTGGGATTAACAACATCCAGGTAGACAATCTTTGGCCTGCATACACACAACGTTGGAGCTAAAGCCCTAGAAGTGAGAGTGAGAGTGAACCGTTGGAAAAGCTGTCCAAGCAGCATCTCTACCTTGAAGTTTCTAAAGGTGAACGGTTGGGAAACGTCATCCTCAGTGTATCAGAGGAATGCAGTGAATAATATTGTGGTGTTCTTTCCATCTCTGATTCCTTCCTGCAGTTTTGTGTTTTTGGATGGTGAATAAGTCGGCCTTTTTTTTCAGGCGAGCTCGGCATGTGAGTCGGTCTGAGTTGACGACCAGCCTTTAAATGAGAAAGGGCAGCTGCTTCCACTGTGTGAATGAGGGGCATTTAATGCGCTTGGGCAGCTGGAGGGTCTGAATGTAGAGTTAAGAAAGAGGAACGGACCACCACAGTCGGTTGGCCCCCCAAACCCCGCCCTGTACCCCTGCCTGGCACACATAATCCTCGCGAGAGAAGGATGCGCTCACGTGTCCGTGATAAAGATCGCTGAGAAAGCAGCTTTCCCCGTTTCAGCTCTTAGAGAATAAGTTTTTTAGATACTCGCTAATGTGTCCCTAATGTGTCTCTCTTTACTTGGACGATGCACGTCTTTCAGATAGAGCTCAGATAGAGATAGAGCCCTTCCCATGTGCCATTCTTCTATAATGCTACGTGACGACCTAGTTTTTACCGAAGGCGATAAGGTGACAGGTTTCTCACAGGGAAGATAACTGTTGGATCCGTTAATTCGTTAAAAAGAACAACTTTTTATGTCAGAGTAACTTGAGACTAGTAGTTTTTGTAACCTACTGTGGCTTGTATGAGTCCCATCTGATAACGTCCAATGCTGCCCAGATAAATGAGAGAATTGGTGGAATTATTAGCAAAGAATAAATGGCAATTAAATGAAAAGAATGAAAGATCTCAATAGTATTGCTGCAATACACTTGTTATAACAGCAAAACCTGAACAGTGAAAACTCAAACAAAGAGATGTCTGGGTTACATTTTACCCCACAAATACCTTTAAAACATAAAACATGAACTATTTTAATTAATGACATTTTCTTGCATTAAAGAAAATGTATTGCAATAAAGAAAATCATTGAAAATAATGAGGAGGTGGCAATACTAGACTACATTCTAAGACAATTAAGATAAACATGCTTAATTGTCTTAATGCCACAATGCAAAACACTGTTATATTTTCTTTCTGCAAAACATTATTTCTTAATGTCTTTTTTTATGAAAACCTGCCATGTTGACTGAGTAAAAAAGTACACTATGTTTGTAATGAATGAAGTTATTGTCCTATGAAGTGTCTGTGAACTGTTTAATATGGTGAATAGTTTGCTTCACCGAGAGATTGTAAAAATGTAAAACTCATGCCGAACTGAAAGCTCTAGCAATCTTTATCTAGAGTTTTAGATGAACAACTTCACCATCAATCAATATTTGCTATATATTTTAAAGGAGTTAAAGTCCCCCTGTAGTCAATCACTTTGTCCCCTTAAACTCATCTTTGATCAAACTTTAAAAAAATCTTCATGCCTTAAAATAGCTTGAATGTAACTTGACACCCTTGCCTCATTTAGTATACGCGGTTCTATGAATATGTAAATGAGCCCCGCCTCCACTCACTCACTCAGCTCAGAGATCCACTGGTTGACGATCACACGTTGATCTGATTGGTTACAAGGTAGTTTGTGACGTCAGAAACACAAGCGATTTCAAAGCGTGTTTTTGAGACTGTCTTTGGTTCACTGCAGTTTTAAGGAGGAAATACTCAGCAATGGTGTCGACTTATGAATTTACACATGGTTTGTCTTAAAGCGTATTAAAAACACCACATAGACATATAAACAACATTAAAACCTTGATTTTCACCACGGGGGACTTTATTAGCAAACTGAGTATAAAAGCAACATTTTCTCAGAATCTTCCCATTGTGGGAATAACAAATTATAAGTTGATTTGTTCTGTTTACTTCCAAATATTTTTGTATGTATTTACACAAAATGTAAGATTAGATCTATTACTCTTTTTCTCCATATATTAACCAATTAGCAAGAATTTTACTGTCGCATTCTACAGTCTTTTACAGTTAAAATGAACTGAACTAAAAATACATTTTTAAAGGAGTTAATTTGCAGACTTTAATACTCTGAGTTATAAATAAACTATTTAGAGATTCTTCATGTATGATCAGTGAACACGCACACTTTAAAGCATGTCTCTCTCCCCCCCCAGCTATGACCTCAGCCACGCCCCCTTCCTCCCGTAGCCCCTCCCCTCAGAAGGTCTGCCACTCCCAGACTCAGACAGACGTCCTAAAGCCACTCCTGGGTGGAGGAGGCGGAGCTTCACCGGGAAACGGACCCGCGGCGTTGAGGCGTCGTCGACGGGTGCTGTCTAAAGATGGGAGGAGCAATGTTCGCATCGAACACGTCAGCGGCCGAGGGGCGCTTTACCTGCGTGACCTGTGGACGACCTTTCTGGACATGCAGTGGCGCTACAAGCTTTTCCTGTTTTCCGCCACCTTCGCTGGCACCTGGTTTGTCTTTGGAGTGCTGTGGTACTTAGTGGCATTAGTGCATGGAGATTTACTAGGTGAGGATGCTCCTCAACTGTGCCTTAAATCACATTTTATGTACATAAATATTACTATGATATTGTATCGTTGCTATTTCTGGGTCTTGTCCTTCCTCACCAGAGTTTGACCCTCCATCCAATCACACGCCGTGTGTGATGCAGGTCCAAACTCTGACGGGAGCGTTTCTTTTCTCCCTGGAATCGCAAACTACGATCGGTTACGGCTTTCGCTGCATCACTGAGGAATGTCCGCTTGCCATCATCCTGCTTATTGTCCAGCTTGTCATCACCATGGTGATGGAGATCTTCATCACTGGAACTTCCTTGCTAAGGTACAACAAAATTTTGGTTAAACAGTATTTTAGTTGCATTTTAGTCACATTGTCATGTTTTTTAATGTAAATGCGCTAGACGGACGTCTTTAACCATTGCACTCGCCTCTCACGTCTTTTGCAGCATCTGGTGCATGACACAGCTTCCTAAAAACCAGGGATGTGAATTTTCGTATTTTCCGACCTTAAAAGTATGACAGACGTGAATTGCCTAAATCAGATAAAAATAAGGGGGTGTTGGGGGGTGGCTGGTTACTGTATGATGATTGAAATTGTGCAAAATTTTTGATGCAAATTCTTGAGCTCCCAAAGTTACCGGAAGTCATTCATTTTCAATGGAAGCTGGCTTCTCTCAGCTGCAAGGAGCGTCAAATCCATCGGCGTTGCGTTTTGGGCGTTTTGAGCGTTTTGAGCGTCAATCAGAAAGTTGAAAGTAGCTCAACTTTATGGTAATGAGCTATGACGCGGTTCAGCGGCAAGCAGCGGCAAAACGCCAGAAACCAATCAGAATATAGACGTCCTTCGCGCTGGCTGATTCCGGAGAAACATACGATGTAAACTTTCATTACTACCAAAACATTAGTTCCAAGAAAATGGAGGAGAAGCTGATCATCGCCGTTGCTGGGTTTCTTATCATTATCGGATTAATTTCACAGTTTAACCATAGAGTGAAAGTTTATCATTTGCATGTGTTTTTAAGTCCTGTCAGTTTAACAGGGCGTGCTTGACAGGGCATATATAAGAATGAGCAGAGAGAGAGAGAGCCCCGGCCGCGCGCGCGCACTCACTATTAATAATAATCATAGCTAATTATTATTTTTTCCTGACCAAATGTGAGCAAAACGGTTATAAAAATGCTGTCATTATAACATTTCATGGTGTGACACAGACTTCAGAGCGGCCAAAGCGTCAACAAGCTTCTCCGTACTTTTTGACAAGCGTCCTTGACAGGGCGGCCAAAGCTTCTTTGCAGCTCAAGTCGGCGGCGGTGTGAACGTACAGTTACTCCGACAGCGCTGCACGAGCTCGCGCCGCCATCTGCGGGACACTGTTAGCATTTGGTCTGGGTTCAAAGCGCAAAATGCGAGTAAAAATCTGAGTTGAAACTGTGTTACTCGCCAGTTGCCTGGTAACTTTTTTTATGAATTAAGACAATGCATGGTTGTGAGGAATGTGATATGGCTTTAGTGCAATCATCAAAATGCAATGGTTGTGATGTAATTATATAAATATATAGCCTGACACGCTGCGTGTTTCAGAGTAAAGCACAGCACTGTGTTCATTTTCAGATTGATTCACAGTAAATACTACTCTGTGTGTTTGAGTCACGTATAATTTGCATTTGGAACGGAACATGTGCCAACTATCTTCCCAAATTTGTAATGAGAATCATTTATTAATCTGTTGTTGTCAACAGAGAGAAGTGTAAGATCTCCCTGTGGTTTCCCGCCAAAATAAAAGCACAATGGTTTAACGTTTAGCGAAGAAATTAAGACAAATATTGTAATTTTACCGTTGTTCTGTAAAATAAAATAAAATAAAAATAATACAAATTATTGTTATTATTATTATTTATTCCTTTTTTCTTTTTAGCTGATCACATGCCTGAAAATGTGGTGCTCGGGTTAAAAGAAGTTCAACTTTTAAAAAACGCGTCTCTAGACCCTGCACTTTTTTTCGTTCAACTAACTGCGTATCGCTTTTTAATCAGCTAAAGACAAAAAAGAAGAAAAACCTAATTAATAATAATAATAGTATAACAACAATAATAATAACTTTTAACGTAACAATTTTTAATTTATTTTATTTTACAGAACAACAGTAAAATTACAATTACTATCCCTTTAAGAGCCCTGGCACTGGAAAAAAAAAATCGAGTTGTCAATTTTCTTTTAATTTTCTAAATTTTTATTTATTTAGATTCTTGTTTGTAGAGCTGCACAATTTGTTCAAATATTTTGTGATTTATATATCAATATGATAATATTAATAATAATAATAAATAATAATAATAATTCTTATTATTTGTTATAAAATATGAAATAATCATTTAATTGAAGTGTTTAAATATTAAATATTTAGAAAATATAATAGTAGTAATAATAATTGTATAATTATTATTACTGTACTTTACTCTAAAACAAACACTGCATATGTGTATTTAATTTAATTGCAGCCTTTGCAATTTGATAATTGCACTAAGCCATATTGCGATTTTAGGTTTTATTGCAATTTACCGAAACTAAATCAATGACTAGATCTGGAACAATATCTGATTTAAATTTTACATTTATTCTGTGATATATAGGTAGCTCGGCCGAAAAAACGTGGCGAGACGGTGAAGTTCAGTCAGCATGCTGTGGTGGCCAATCACGACGGCCGACCTTGTCTCATGATCCGTGTCGCTAACATGCGCAAGAGCCTCCTTCTGGGCTGCCAGGTAAACACATCTCTGTCAAATTCTGATGAAATAATGGTGAATCTCATATTCATCGTATACGTGCAGCTCATCATATCTCTGATTTCTCAGGTGACAGGTAAGCTCCTGCAGACATCAGTGACTAAAGAGGGTGAGACGGTACGTCTGGACCAGAGGAATGTAGCCTTTCAAGTGGACACGTCCAGCGACAGTCCCTTCCTCATTCTGCCCCTCACTTTCTACCACATAATAGATGACAACAGCCCAATGCGGGCCTGGGCCGCCAAAGGTACGCAAACCTTGAAGAACTAGAGTTATTAGAACAATAAGATGTTATGATGTTGGAATTCCAAAATGCAGTATGAAAACCTAAGTCTAGAACGTCCCATCCGAAAACATATTCCTTACTTTTTAATGGAAGTTGAGCTGGTATCTTTATCTCAACTAGGTCTTGGTTCAAGCATCTGCCAACTGTGTAAGTGTAAGACAGAACAGAAGAGGCACCATTTCAGCTGGTGCAACCTTAGGTGTAAACCTCTCTCCCCTGACCTCAAGAGGTGCCCTAGTGACAGACGCAAGAGACTGCGCTCTTTAGTGTCCTTGTTAGCGCACCTGCCTCCCATGCCAGAAATAGGGCTGTCACTAACGTATATCGATCGATTATTTTGTCGATTAATTGAGTATCGGATATTTTTTTGTGGTAATAAAAACAGACCTAAGCAAACAATAGCCTTTAAAATGACTTAAAATATATATATATATATAAATAACTACAATGAGGAAGCTGAAGTATCAAATAAAGTATCAAAATCATATCATAGTTTTATAGAAAAACACTGTTAAAATGGAAAATATAATAAACATAATATAGACAATCAACTTATGTATATTATGTATTAATGCCTGCAGAGGGCGCCAACGGCCTGGTGTTGTGACACTTTACAGTTGATCAAATACTCGTTAATTCTCGGCTAAATGATATTTAATTCAAATGTTAACTTAATCATTAATATTTGGCAACATCTTTTTAAATAGAAATGCTACAGCCACTGTAATTTCTTGAATAAGAAAATGTGGACATCAAAACATGCAAACTCAGAGCAAAGGGTTTAGACTTTTATTTTGAAATCGCAAAGAACAGTTCGCGCATATTTAGAAACTTATTGATGTATTCTCCCGTGTTGGCGTAGGTTTATAAATGATTCACCTTACAAATCTGATGAAATGGCGCACATTGCGTTCCCAGATGAACGTTATAAGCAACCTGAACTCACAGCATATCCACAGATGGAGTTTGAAACTCGTTCCATGCATGTAAAGGATAGTAGTTCATGTGGAGCAGCATCTGTGCGCGGAGCCGCTCTGAGACACACGTAACCTACACGCATGTAAATGATTAAAGCACTCAGTGGCATTATCTATGCCATAGTATGTTTTTACTGGTTTTAATACATTGTGCAGCCTTATAAAATGGTCTAATAATGCTGTTCATGGATTCTCGTCCGTGGAACCGTTTTTTTGCCGCTTACTCAACACAGGTAAATTACAATCAAGGATTTTTTGAAATCCAGTACTTGACTTTAATAGAGGAATCGTGACAGCCCTAACAGTAACGCAGATTCAAATGATCCCTCGTTGCGGGTGCGAGTAGACCGGAGGGGTTACGTTGGTGCCGTGACCCGTATGGGAGTGAGGTTTAGGGGGGGAGTGTAGCGGAGACCAGCTAGTAAGAGCTGTGTGAGTAAACCTCACTCCCCTGATCTCAAGAGGCGCTCTAGTGACAGACGCTAGAGACTTTAGTGTTCTTGTTAGCGCATACGCCTCCCATGCCAGAAATGTTGGTTCGAATTCTCCTTGTCGCAGTGCAAGTAGAACTGGAGGGGTTTCATTGGTGCCGTGACCCGGATGGGAGTGAGGTTTAGGGGGTTGAGTGAAGCGGAGGCCAGCTAGTAAGAGCTGTGTGAGTAAACATCACTCCCCTGATGTCAAGAGGCGCTCTACTGACAAACTCTAGAGACTGCAGTCTTTAGTGTTCTTGTTAGCGCATACGCCTCCCATGCCAGAAACCTAGTCGCAGTGCGAGTAGAACAGGAGGGCTTATACCAACATCTTTGAGATTCTTGATGCTCAAAAAGTAGAGCAGGGCTCGATTTTCAGGGTATGCATGAACTGATCAAATGTATTCTGTGAATGCAATATAAATTTCGTTTGATAAAAGCGTCTGTCAAATGCATGAATGTGTTTTAGCTTAGACTAATTTGAGCTTCTTTGTGATTGTGTGGGAGTGCAGAGGTGGCACTAGGTATGGTGGCAGATGAAAACTGTCAGTAGGATACACCTGAGAACAGGGACAGCGTGGTTCGGCTCCAGCAGAGTTTCTCTGAGGATAGAGAGCCGCACGAGAGAAACGTGAAACAGCAGTGTGGGGAGAGGTGTCAAAGACATCAGAGAAGCTCTGTTTCAGTGCTGAGGTCACGCTGCAGGCAGAAAGATCGAGGAGTTCTGGCACTTTGAGCACACGCTGGTGCCCTGTTTCCACTGACACTTCACACCTGAATCAAGTGCGCGTAGCTGGCTCAATTTATGTTTCCACTTTGCCTCTACTTGATTAATCATGAGGGTAAACGTGAACTAGATTTGTCCATTTAGTGTTTGCCTGTGCAAAACTTGCTGCACGATTCTAGGGTGTTGCTATACAGTTGATAGGTGGTTTCTAGGGAATTGTTATGGTGTTCTGGGTTTTTGCTTGCTGGTAGGGCTGCACGATATTGAAGAAAAATGCGATAACTCATTAAATAATGCAATATTCGATATGCGATACGATAATGCTTAAAGTGTGTAAAATGAACTTAAATTATATTTAAAATATATTAAAAATTATATAACCAACATACGTGTTTCACATTCTTTTTGAGACAAGAAAACATCCCTACAACTTCTGAAAGTGAACTTCAGTGTTTTACTGTAGCATAAGAAGTGTTATTTTAACATCAGTGTAAACCACGGGGTTTAGGGTTTCAGGTTATCCTACATTAGGATTATTTAACAACAGAAACTGAATAAGCAAATGTAAAAATAAAACACTACTTAGTTTTCACTGTATGAATTAAATATATATATATATTAACTAATTATTATTAAAGCTACTAAAGTTATCTAGCCAAGAGCAGCGAATGATTTTCTCTTTTTATCTTTTCTTCATGACCCCAGTTATTGCAAGTCGTTGCGATATGGCATATCACGATATATACATTTGCGATATTTCGATAATTTCGATATATTGTGCAGCCCTAGTTGGCCCAAGTCAAAATATAATGGTGTGTTCAAGTCATGTCGGATAGATCATTATTTAGAAGTTGAACACAAATGAAAGGAACCACAATTTCATAATTATGAGTGGGAAACGCTTTCTTTGAGCCATGAGTTTATGAGTTGGAGGCGTGTCAGTGAGAAAACATAGTGGACTCAATGAAGGTGATGGTGACTTTATTAATTTACAATAAAGCTAGGTTGCATGTACAAGATATGATAGTATTATACAATTACGAAAGAATGTAAAATCAATTCAGTTTGCAGTACCTTTATAAATGTGATTAAAATAAATCCTATTCATCACTTTGTAGAAAAGGTACATCGCCATCTTGTTCTGACCAAAGTGATTTGAACGCGCCTGACATCATAATTACGACTTCCCTCCGATGAATACGAATTTGCAGGAGAACACAACATGAGTCTCACATCAGTGTAAGTTGTAGACCTTTATTTTTGGCTGTTTAATTGCCAGCCAGGTGAAAATCACAAGTCAAGATTGCTTAGAAAAGTGATGGCATGCAACAAATCACTAAAGCCACTTATTTATAATATTCCTTTATGATTGTTGCTTGTCAGATCTCAGTTGTCTTTAATGTCAGACTGTATGACAGTCAAGATTAATTAAAAACAGACGCACGCAAGAAAACTCATCTTAGTTTTACATCATCATCCGTGACTCTTTCGGTGCCGGTTAGCTGCATTTACATGAATAGCAAACACAAACAATCTCTTGCGTTAAATTTGGTGGTGACTTTTCTTGAAAAGGAAAAATAACGAAGCTGATGTGTGGAGCGAGTGGTGGTTTGTTGTTGTTGCACTAATTTCATCATCAGTTTCTCTGCTACTATTGGTTTTTTATTTGACGTTGTCGTAGGAGAAGCCACACTGCAGGACTGTGTCTCAAATCTTCTGACTCTGGCAGAATTTCATCTGAGCTCAAATTTGATTGCAATGGTCATTAATTGGCTGTCGGTGAACATAAAGCGATTAAAGACTTCAGATTTCGGCCTAGGCCCTAGGATCAACTTAACTTGACTTAACTCTAACTAAAGCCGGGTTCACACTGTACGATTTATTATAGTCCTTTACGACTGATGCTTGTCAGACCCTCGCTGTTAGCCATGTCGCATTGTAACATCTCAGTTGTCATTGATGTCAGACTGTACGGCGGTCAAGACGCGTTAAAAATGGACACACGCAAGAAAACTTGTCCGGAGTTTTACATCATCAATCAATGGCGCGTTAGTTCACCGTGAGCTGTGCGTTACACACGGGATTAAATCGGTGACTACAAAGAAAACTCTAATGTTAATTCGGGTCATGCCTTGTCTTGAAAAACGAAGACAATTTGACGGTCGTCGTACGAGAAGACAATGCCAGAATTTCGTCTGAGGTAAAATTCGTCGCAACGGTCATTAATCGGCTGTCGGTGAACATGTCAAACTAACGATCAAAGACTCAGATCTAAGCCTAGGATCAGATGAATCTTTTAGGATTTCCAAAACTTGTTTGAGACGGCCAAATCGTTGTCAAAATCTCACAGTGTGCACCCGGCTTAAGTTTAAGCAATAAAAATAGCACTTTGGCAATCAGAAACAACCAGCATCAGAAGTCATCAGCCAAGAAACAGTATTATGTAATTATGTATTGAGGCACCTTCAAATCCAGTGAAAATGAGACTAAATGTCTCTGGTGTTTTGGTGACCAACAGATCTCCCCGCATTATAAAACAAGATGTTTGAAGTTATTTTAGCCATTAACTAAGTGAACGCTAAATTAGTCTTTGCAAGTTTGAGGGTAAAACTCAGGACCATGCAGGAAAGTAACAGCTTATAGCAGCCTGGCCAAGCTGCCTATTTGTCTGTTTCGATGGTTTTTAATGGATTTTGGGGCATTTGTCAGCTGGTCAAACAGGAAGACTGGGTTTTTGGAGTTTGGGAATCATAGAAATCCTTTGTGGGAAACACTGCAAAAATTTTAATTGAATTATTGGAGGTTAAAAGACAGAAGCAGATTGCACGTTCTCTCTGCAGCAAACACAAAGTTTTAGTGTGAGTTGTAGAAAATGTAATAATGGCTTCGGTGAGCGGGGCATGTTTACAGGAACTAGGGGTTTCTATTATTGGCAGATGAGCTGCATTTCTCATGTCTCTTCTTCCTCCCTCCATCTCATTTTCCCTCTTTTACCCCCCCCTCCCCATTCACTTTCTCTGCAGTCGTAGCTTTATCAGTCTCCCATCCCTCTTTCTTTTATACATTCTCTCTCTTTGGCTGGAATGCGTGTATGAGAGCGTGCCAGAGCGTCTCATTAGAAGCACAAAGCAGCCCAGTTCCTGGTGCTGACACGCAAGTCGTGGATCCAGTTACGGTCCCAGTCTTTACCCCATCGAGGGCCCAAGCTATCAGACCCTCCGGTCCCCGCGTTTGCACTGAATACGACTCTCATCTCGCACATCTATGGGTTTTCCTGTACGTGCATCTCCTTGTGTATTTGTTTATAGTGTCTTTCTCAATGCTTGTTTCTCATCGGGTCTGTAGTCTAGCCAGATCGCCCTAGTGTAATTGACTGTAGTCGGATTATACGGTATAGGGTTATACTTAATAGACCCCACTTACGCCTAATGCTACCTAATCCAAATGAAACTCTTGATGACTTCCCGTGTCATCTTGTGAAACTAGAAATGACTCTGTTTTTGTATGTCGACCATAACATTAATATGAAGTAGAAATAGCTACTCACAAGGCTCCCATGGAAGTGCATTTGCACATGAATGGAGCTCAAAGAGGAACTGGCATTGGTTTTAAAAACGTGTGCAAAAGCGTGTCGCTGCGTTACAGTCTAAATCTGTAAGTGCATGAGTGGCTGTGTGTAAACGTACGTGTGTGGATGTGTGCCCACAGTGTGTGTGAATCTATAGTAAAAAAAAGAAAACCTAAATGCAGTGTGCCCGTCTGTTGAATGTGGCATTGTGTTTGTGTAAGAGGCTGAGGAGGAGAGACACGGGCCTCTGCGTGCTGGAGCCTAAAGCTATATGAACCACTGAACATGAACATGTTTGAGTCCCTGCTGAGGTGTATGCAAAGATTCTGTGTTTACTTGTAGTATCAAATTAGAGATGCACAAATAGAAATAATAGCTGGAAAATGACCTAACCTCACCCAGAAATTTTAATCCTGGCATTTTACTCACCCTTATGTCATACGATTTATGTTAATCTACGAAACACAAGTTAAGATATATTTTTTAATAAAACCTTAAAGGTTTCTGTCTCTTCATTGACAGTTCACGTAAACAAAATAGTCATAAAGTCATAAAGGTGTCGAATCGAGCTTAATTGATCTGTTTAATCCAAGTCTTGTATAGAGATATGAACAGATTTATTGTATTCACATATCCTCCTGGGACCCAGGAATAGACTTTTGTCCACTGTAGTGGACATTATATTGAGTGAATTTCTCTGACACCATACATGTCACATGTCACATGACCTGGGTGTCCTGTAAGAGCACATTCAGGGCTTTTCAGAGATACCAAATGTTTGGAGGTTTCACCATGAAAACAACTTCTCCTTGGTCTTTAAAAATATCTGACATTAATTTAGTGATCAAATGTAGCACTCTTATGGAAATATGATAATATATTGTAATTATAATTTAAACCGGACTACTTTTCAAATTTTATTTCATAAACCAACATCTCAGGAAAACGTGATGGGGTTTCAAATCAAAAAAAGACTTTCTGTTACAGAACAGAGCGTTGATTTCATACATGTCCACTGTAGAGGACATCAGGACTTACATCATGTTTATCAGGCATTTTGGGAGACACAACAAGTGAATATGGAAATAAATTATACATCAATATTCCTATGAAATATTAGATATTATTATTAAAATGTTGCTAATTATTGCTCCAATTATTACACTTCTTTTTCCATTAAATGTTGCTCCAAGAACACTTTAATGTGCAAATTAGATACAGTGTATAGATACATTGCATATATGGGAATATTAATTTATGGCCATTTTACCCACATATTGCATAAGTAAAATGGTGTATCAATTCATTCCGTTATATCTTTCAAAACATAGTTGAGAATCAGCTTTATTCAAATTTTAATTAAAATAAATCCTGAAACCCCAAAATGTATTGGCGATAAAAAAAATAAAAAAAATCCTATTGTTTTTGCCTATACATATAATTTCATGTCATTTTATTTTTTAAACAACTGAGTCCTGGTGTCCACTACAGAGGACGTAGCATAACATATGATTAAAAAATCAGATATTTCAGTGCAAGTTGGTTTCAGTTAAAGAAGCTCACACATGCCTTTTGGTCTGCGATTGGGCCTTGTCTATGAAACCGGACAATATGTTTCAGAGTCTCAGACAGCCTTGGTTTATTTAACGAGATGAACATTTTTATTTGTAACATTTTTAACATATTTATGAACATAGAGCCGCGTCTCTCTGAAACCGGCAGTGCATTCATTTATTTGCAGACAAACCACCAGAATAAAAGATCAGTGTAAAACATAAATATTAGTATTGCTATTTTACCATTGTACTATATTGTACTATGCAATACAATATCTTATTAGTGTTATTAATTATTTTTTTTTATTTAATTTATTAAATTATTAAATTAAATAGTTTTATACAATTTCTTATTTTGCTTAATTATAAAAAAATGTTTTAAATCAAAATAATATTAGTTATATTGTATGTGTCAAAAACATTGGGAATGTGGGAAAACTCAAGTGGAAAGTTTTTTTTTTCTCAATCTTTTCACTTTATGGTTACTGAAAGAGGTTTGAGTTGGTTCAACTTCCTAACTTTTCCAGGTTTTTCTCAAATCGTTCAACCTTAAAAGTACGTCTGCACTCAGTCATTTTTCAAATGATTTTGATAAACATTTTTTAAATGTTTTTATTTTCAGTACAGATTCACTCCCCAACAAAATCACCCCAATAATTCTACAATCACTTAATTGATTACAATGAATTATTGAGGATCTATTCAAGTCATCTGTTCGAAAATTCCTGTATTTTTTCCATATCGCAATATATGTTGCAGAAAAACAAAATATCGCAATACCATTTGTTCCAATTTCGTGCAGCCCTAGCACAAATGAGAGCGGTGTGTGTTGAGCTGTCCTACTGAAATTGATAAAGAAATATGACAACAAAATCACATATCATGTCATCATTCACTCCCCCTCATGTCGTCCCAAACCTGTGTCAGGTTTGCAAAAGGAGATGTTTTGAAAAATGTTCCTCCTACTATTGTCTATGCAGTGAAAATATTATTATACTGAAATATATCTTAATAAATAAACAGCTTTTCATGTCAAATTAGTGCATTAGTCATTTACTATATTTACTTATTTATGATACTATAATAGAAGAAAAGTAGCTAATAGGATTTTCTTCCTTAATACAGTATCATATTTGATGGGGACATGAAAAGGCACTGCAAAGAATGACCCATATATAAGCGTGTCTTCTCCTCAAACGCATTAAAGACACAGTCAGAGGCCACATCAGATCTGCTAGAAAACACACTGACGGCCCCTGAGGGTCTTTCCTCTGAGCTCTGCCATGATCAGAGTCTGAACCACACGTCAATGAATTAGCATTAATTAGCCAGTATGCTGTGAATTTATGAGCATTTATGTTATATAATTCTTCTGTCTATGCATACTGGCCCGAAACCGTTTTGGACGCTTAATGTGCTTACTGTCTCAATGTCATTGCATTAGAAAATATCACACCATTTGCCTTCTGTTGTTTTAGAAATAACACAAAAACAATACAGATCTCTGAAATGTTTTTGTGATTCTTTTTGTAAAATAATGATACTTCTCAATATTTCTAATGCAATATCTGATGCAATGACATGTATACGTGTGACCTAAGTGTTCAATACGTCTATGCATTGGGTATATTTGTGTGTGAATGTGTATGCATTCCAGAAACACACTTTGCCAAATGTTTTGTGAGCATGATGAAGTGATCTTGTGTTTATGGATTATGAAACCCCATGTTTTTTGCTCCCAGAATGCAGAACTGGCTCTGGGTTAAAGGAGAGACTGTTTTCACAGATGACAGTCTCTTGCTCTGAATGTGGGATGTTGATGCAGGTGTGTGTGTGTGTGTGTGTGAGAGAGAGAGTGAGTGTGTGTCAGTGGGTAAATGGCATGTTTACGATTTAAGGCATTTGTATTTCTGCTGGTATGAGCCACAAGTTTCCTTGCACACCATTTTTTTTTAAACACATTTTTCTGAATTGTGTTAAAATATCTACTTGTCTTGCTGCTGTCTGTTTTGATGCAAAGTGTGTTTGCATGGTGTCGGTTTTTATTCTAAAGGGCTTTTTGCACATCTTTTGAAAATGTTGTGAAAGGCTTTCTTAATTTTAAAGGAATCATTCACCCAGAAATAAATGAATTCTGTCATAATTTACTCACTCCCATGTTGTTCTAAACCCATTGACATTTGTCTTTTAAGAATATACATTTAATGAATATGTATGTAATGAAACCGGGATGTTAAGCGCCGAAAAAGTCCCTAAAAACTAGTCAAGTCTCCTTCATTTATATAGCGCTTTTAACAATATGTGACGCTGGACCACAAAACCAGTCACAATTCACACTGGTATATTTGTGGCAATAGCCAACAATACATTGTATGGGTCAAAATTATCGATTTTTCTTTTATGCCAAAAATCATTAGGATTTTAAATAAAGATCATGTTCCATGAAGATATTTTGTACATTTCATACCATAAATATATAAAACATTTATTTTTGTAAGTGAATGCAGCACAATCGTGAACATAAATGTAGAACTTTAAAGGAGATTTTCTCAATGTTTCGATTTTTTGCACCCTCAGATTCCAGATTTTCAAATAATTGTATTTTGACCAAATATTGTCCTATCCTAACAACCATACATCAATGAAAAGCTTATTTATTCAGTTTTCATTTGATGCATACATCTCAATTTCAAAATTGTGACCCATGTGACTGGTTTTGTGGTCCACGGTCACATATAGATAGTTTCAAAGCAGCTTTACAGTGATAATAGGAAATTAAAGTGACAGAGATTGTTTGGCTTTACAGCCGCTCTAGAATAAAGTTATTGTCCAGATAAAGTTAGTTTTTGATTGATTCACTTCCATTGCAAAAATCATTATTTGAAGACTTCAGATGCAAAAGCCGCCTAAGTGGCTAACGTTTTAGCTTAATATAAAGTTTTTTATCAGGCTCCTATGTATAGGTTTCTACCCAAGTACCGGCATTTCTGAATGGGCTGAGGCTGGGATTCAGTGAGTTTGAAGTGAAAGTATTTGATGAGCGTATACTATGTGCGGAGAGCTTTCACTCAATATTTTTATCTCATTTTTGGCTTTTAGAGGCTTTTGCATCGGAGGTCTTCATTTATTAACTTAGGGGCCACTTACACGACACTGTTTTAACTGAAAACAGAAAACTTTTAATGCGTTTTGGCCATTCATTTGAGAACGCAAACTTTGAAATAGCTACCCTGTACCCTAAAACTATTCAATATGACAGAGTAAGTTTCTGATTTGAGAGCATGTTTTCATGCACCACCCATACAGGTTTATGACAGCATGGGATGAAGTGAACTGTATTAAGTCTGATTCTCTACGTATCTTTCCTTCTAAGGTGGTGGGTGGACAGATCCGGAAATGGCTGACTTTGAGTTGCTCGTGATCATGAGCGCTACCGTAGAGCCGACCTCGGCCACGTGCCAGGTGCGCACCTCTTACCTGCCCGACGAGATCCTGTGGGGCTACGAGTTCCCCCCCGTCGTCTCCCTCTCCCCATCCGGAAAGTATGTAGCAGATTTTGCCTTTTTTGACAAGGTTGCCAAGACCAAGCCCCGCCTGTTTTTAAACAAACCCCGCCTCCCAGCACACAGTCTCCGCAGCACCAAGGCAGCGCAGCGGAGACCATGACACGGAGAAGATGCGATTGGAGGAGAGCTACCGCGAGGAAAGGGGGCGGGAGAGGGGGCGTGTCCGAGACCAGCACAGCGTCCGCATTAGTAACGTCTAGAGAGAGAAAAACAGCTTGGATGAATGACTGAGAAAGGGATCTGATGGAGATAAACTGCTTGAGTACTCGTTTGATTCAGCGGTAGCCAACTTTATTTTTGCTTTTTTTTTATGCCACTGAGCTTACCTGTTTTACTAGGTAGCGTGCCAGCAGAGTTGGCTAGCGCTGAAGTACACTGGCATGCAAGCGTGAAATAGAGAAGAGAAAGAGAGCGGCTATGTTCGGAAGAGCACACTAGCATACTACTCTTGCTGTTTCTGCAGAAAACTCTGCACAGCATTGACCGTATTTATCTATGAACAGAACACAAATGACACAAATTTGATTCCTTTTCACGTAAATTATGATTACAGGGGCAGATTATCCGTTTATAAAGACTTATTTTTGCGCGGTTCCTTGCACGTTACTATGTAACGACCTAAATACATCGTCACCATAGTACTTGATTTGTAAACAAATACATTTTGATGTTTTCTGATGATTCAGCAAATGCGCTTGTACCTCATGTTTGCTTTTTCTCGCACTATTGGTGAGGTTTAGGGTTGGTGGTTGTAGGCCTACGTTATTTTCAAATGCAATAGTGCATTAATCTTTTACCGCAATCACCGGATGTTTCATTTGGTCATGTGCCACATCATGCGCCCCAGACACGTTTTTCTATCCTGGTGGGTGCGTCTCAATCAGCTCCCTAGTTCAGTAGTCAGGGCACTGATCAGGGAGTCCCCTATACCCTTAACTAGGGCACTGTTTGAGGGAGCGGCCATTTGTAGTGGTGTCTGAAACCATAGTGGACGTTATCGAGTGCACTCATGCAATCCCATAATGCACCGCAATAACAAGTTTCAACTGATGTACGTTCAATGGCTAGAAAATACCAATAATGCACTGTGAGAGTCGCGCACTGAATAATTCCTGCGTCTGACCAGAAGATGGCGCCGCAGCTGAATCATACATGATACATCCATCCAATTTCCAAACTGGTCCAGCATAGTATCATACAGGCATAAATTCCTCTTTAATTGATTATTAAATAGTTAAATTAAGGTTGATACATAGTTTCCATGACATAATTTAAGGTAAATCTTTTCATTACTGCTGGAGCTGCCAGTTTGCTAAGTTTTAAATGATTATTAAACAGCACAAACTATGTAAAAGCGGCAGCCCTTCCGGCACTCAGTGTCCAAATTCACTCGCTCGTTTTCATTCACTCCGTCAAGTGGACTATATTAGTGGAGTAATGGAGGGAATAGTGAATGAGGGTATAGGTGGTGATTTCGAACACAGCCACTGTCCCAATGTATAAGCTAAGCAGGGTCCTACACTGATTCACAAGCGCGGGAGCTATAGGTAACTGATTGAGGGTATGTTGTTTACATGACAACGATGTACTAAAAACGGAAACGTTTTTCCTTTGCGTTTTTCACGTACGGACGACAACGTTGTCAAAACATTCTCCGTTCAAACGTATCAGAGAAAACGATTAATAAAGACACTGTATTCTGCTGCCAGGCCAGTAGATGGCGATGCCACTTTGTAAAGAAACACTACACTTCTATAGACGTCACATGTGCATGATGTCACCGTTTTCACAAATTCACATTTTTGTAGTTTACACGAAGACGATAATGGTATCATTTTCAAAAACGTGCAATTTGATTCACATTTTAAAATAGTTTGCGTTTTCAGGCCCCAAAACGCTATTGTCGTGTAAATGGACCACTTGCACTGAGCTTCGTGACGCACTTCCGTTTTGGAAATAGTACGTCTCACTTATTTCCGGTTATGTTTACTTTCAATGTACTGTGGTCAATGAGTTGAACAAACGCCACCTAAAATGAGATTTAAAAATCAGAATCTGCAATAAATAAAAAAAATTGGGCAATTTTTATAGACAGGAGAAGGGATATTCTGATGTTTACTGTGTGCAGATTTTCCGAACTCATTGGAAACATGAAGTTTTAATCCAACCCAAGCCGATCTGAGAAAGCAGCGGGTGTTAAAAATACGCCATTATTTCACCACAGGGTGTCAGTGTTTGTCTAAACTAGTGACCGCAACGCTGAAGTGTGTGAGAACAGAGGAATAACATCAGTACGAACCACCAACATGTATTTATTTGGATTAAATATTTTAATGTCAATCTTTTCGCTATTTACATGTTTAGGCTCAAAATGCTATAATATTCAAAGTAGTTGACTGTCATTCTGCTCTACGCTGTGTGTATCCTAGCCTATTTAACATCGTTACAGGCACCTCGCGAGCATTCATTCATTCATTCAACTATTTTAAAAGACTGGAATAAACACCAGCGCACACAAGCAATCCTTTTAATAGTCAGTTTCATTTAAAAATGTAAACCCAACAGGTATGAGATGTCAGAAAGCGAAAAACACTGTTAATGAGAAGACGAGTGTATAGGACTACGGCAGCTTAGTGGATAAATATATTTAGCCTATTTATTATTCAGAATGCACAGTTGGAAAGAAAATATATTTATAGGAACATTTCAGCAGGCTCAAGATAATTAATACAGAGATCATTATTCATTGTTTTGATCAATTGGCAGCCATAAAACATGGTGATAATCTACATTCTCATGTATGGAGGTGCGCTGAACGCTCTAACCGGAAACTCCCGATATGTACTAACTAGAGCGCGGAAGTAGTTGTGCAAGTAGTCCATTAACGGCCGAAACGCGTAAAAAGTTTTCCGTTTTTAGTTAAAAATTGTTGTGTAAACGCCCCCTAAGACGCACCCAGAACTGAACCAGAGCACGCTCGGATATGTATCCCACAATGCAGTACACTTGGTGTGTTTGACTTCGAGTCGAACATGCCTTATGATTTCAGAACTGTCGCGCCTGCATGATTTTGATCATTTCCCCAAAGCTGCTTGTAGTGTGAAGCTACACCTGTTGAGGAACCTGACTTTACGGACTTTTTTTTTATTTTAGGACTGCCAGAAGTTATAGGCCTATAAAAATGCAATGAAAAAGGCAAAATAAAGCATGTTAATTGTTTTCAGCTAATAACTCGCTGAATTAAATGCATAATGTGATGAGGTCGTTTGACACCACTACTATTTGAAATGCTTATCACTGCATAATGCACATCAATTTACATGCTGCTACTTGAAAAAAATGGTATGCAGTCCATACAGTAGGCACAGTCTCCTAGTGATCCTTTCCGAACATAGTCGCAGACATAAAATACTGTAAACTACTAAACTATTAGACCATGTGGAATCAAATGACGATTCAACATAGATCTGCTGCTTTATACATGACAAAACGTACAGTGTGATGGAGCCGCTCACTGCGATGGACTAGTTCACCACCTTGTGGCCAAGAGTAGCGATGCCACAGATCTGAGACACTTTGAGAAGAACAACTATTCTGTAAACTCTGATGGACATTACCTGATTTTATAAACACGTGGATATTGATCTATTTTTGCAGATGGAGTATGGATTACGATGGACTGGAGGGTTGCATGACATAGACTGAAAAAAAAATCATAATATTTAAACCACTGTACTGTAGTTAATGATAGAGCGAAGGTACAACATTTAGAGTGAATAACTTGTGCGTGTCTTTTTGAGAGACTGGAGTCCATCTTTGTGATTTTTATCTTGTGTCTAACAGTGCCAGTATATAGAGCTATTTTGGGTAAAGATCTAGTTTTTTTTTTTTTCTCTCTCTCCCTATAGTTGATCTTTTGTCACTGGAATAAACGCAATGATGTTTTTGTTAACAATACTAAAAGCACTTTAACTCGAGGAGGAGGGTTTATTTTTGATATTTTCTTTGGGTCCAACTTAACTGTACATGGTCTGTTTTATATGTGAAGAGAATGAAGAAGAGTGAAAGAATATATTTTGAATTATAGTAATGGATATAGTTAAAGTCCTATGAATTATGAATAATAATAATAATAATAATAATAATAATAATTAGTTAGTTTTTTTTATTGTTGTGATTTGAACAAACCCCTGACCTTATTGAACTTTCACACATAATCTGTCCTGCACTTTTTATGTTACAGACTCTTCAAATCATGCAGATTTTTGAGGTGAAGTCTAAATAGTTTTATGAAATTAGTTTTATAAGCGATGGGCGATTTAACTTTTTTTGGTGATATAAACCACTTAGCAATGCCCTGTTAACCACTTAAAACACATTATTATTATTATTATTATTATTATATCAGATGGCTTACGTTGTTGATAAAGAATGACTTTGGTTGATCTTAAGCACATTTTGCCTGTCTTTAACTGTGGCTGTAAGGAAACATCTGTTTCATGAATTTCCGTTTGTGTTTAGTCACTTTCAGAACTGGACTTTCATCACTTTAACTGCTAATGATCTCAAATGACTGTTTTTAATAAAAGAGAAGTTTTGAAGCAGTTGCGCTGTGATTTTATCTGTGTGCTCAGTGGACAGTGTTACTGTAGCCTACATCAGTTTCGCAACACCTGTGCTCTTGTGAGGTGAGTATTAAAAACACCCGCTGTGTATTCCCTAAAATTCCCAGCATCATGAAAATGAAAGAGTAAAGCAGATGCGTCTGCGTCTGCGGGGAAGACACTTTACAGCGTTGCTTTTTACTTGCGTAACTGTCAACAGTCACATGTACACACAGAATCCAAACACTTAAGATTGTTACTCAATATTTGTTGATGTTTTTGCTGTCCTGTCAGAGCTTATTTAATTATGTGTGCTGTTTATGGAATGCAAAACCAGTTTAAAGACTTATTGGCACTTATGCTGCTTAAATTATTTTGTATTATACTATCTTAGTCAATGTAATGGATGGATGGATGGATGGATGGATGGATGGATGGATGGATGGATGGATGGATGGATGGATGGATGGATGGATGGATGGATGGATGGACGGGCGGACGGACGGATGGATGGGTGGGTGGATGGATGGACGGACGGATGGATGCGTGGATGCATGGATGGATGGATGGATGGATTTAAAAGTTGGTGCGCTTCACCAACGGAGTGGACGTCGCTCAAATGCCTCTGGGCACAATTGGATAGGATAGACCTAAAACCAATCAGAGTGATCGTCATCGTGTAAAGCCCGCCTCAACGTTTCTGATTGGTGCTGCGATTTCCACGGCATGGAAATGGCCTTGAATGAGCTCTTTGCCAGACTACTTGCAGAGCAAATCTAAATTTGCCGGAAGTTGTCTGGGTTTTCCCAGGCTACCTCGACACCCTTGCCTCATTTAGTATGCGCAGCTCTATGAATATGCAAATGAGCCCGCCTCCACTCACTCACTCAGCTCAGTGATCCACTGGTTGACGATCACACGTTTATCTGATTGGTTACAAGGTAGTTTGTGACGTCAGAAACACCAGCGATTTCAAAGCGTGTTTTTGAGACTGTCTTTGGTTCACTGCAGTTTTAAGGAGAAAATACTCAGCAATGAATTTGCTCATGGTTTGTCTTAAACACCACATAGACATATAAACAACATTAAAAGCTGGATTTTCACAACAGGGGGACTTAATATACTTTAATTCAGCAATGACAAATAAATTAATCAAAAGAGACAGTAAAAATATTTATAATGTTACAAAAGATTAATATTTAATGTTCTTAAAGCTTTCTATTCACCAAAGAAAAAATGTAACAAAAAATGTTTCTTGAGCATATTAGAATGATCATGTGACACTGAAGACTGGAGTAATGATGCTGAAAATTCAGCTTTGATCACAGGAATACATTACACTTTAATATGTATTCTTTGATCAAGTCAATGCAGTGAACATAAGTGACATCCTTCAAAAGTTTGAAATGTCAAGTTCTGCACCTTTGAACTGCTTTCTGATTGGCTGATGCAATGCACCAGTAAAAGAGCTGCAGCTGTAGGCGAGTTACTGCAGCAAAGCCACAAACCAGGAGTTTTGACTTCAGCAGAACAGTTTCACAAACAAGTTCAAATGTTGTTAATCATAAAAAGTGCTAAGTTTCTTGTTTCACTATGATTGTAGGACGATACCAAACTTCAGAATACTGAACGGATATGTAATAGATGATTCAGACTTAAATTGTGTTTCATTCCTTCAGATTTTGCAGCTAAATGCCAAGAGAATCTTTATGGATTGAAAGGAAAATCGATCCGTCTGAGCATCAGTCCCAGAAACCAGTCTGAAGTCGTATGGCGACGATTCAACAGGAGAAACTTGCTTGCAAAGTCAAATAGAGTTCCAAATGTTTTTAGGGAAAAAATAAGTTTAAACTCCTCAGATCAGTCTTTGACCGTACACGACGTTCAGGAGAATGACAATGGACTATACGAGGCTCTTACGGACATGGAGGATGAAATTCTGGCTGCATTCAATCTTACAGTGGAGAGTAAGATCTGTCTATCCATCCATCTTTATTTACATACATCATGTAGTACTCAACATTTGAAGTGGATCAAAAAAGTTCCTCAAAGTTGTCCTAAGACAAGAACGGGTATTGTTCAAAATTCATGTATAACTTTGATGAAAGGTTTTGATCCTCTTCAAATGTTGATTCCTGTATATATACTTCAGACGTCAGCTCAGATGTTGCCTCTAACTCATCTACGGCCTTTTTGCAGACACTCTCTCAGTGCCGGAAATCAAGTGAGTCCCCATGATGTAAATTCGTCTGCTGGAGTGTGTCGGGCCACGGTGAACTGCTCCATCGATGGCAGCTGGGCCTCGTATGACTGCGACCAGAGTGTGTGTGAGGAGACACAGGCGTCTCTATCCAACATCAACATCAACATCAACATCACTGTCACTGTTCTGGACCGCAATGGCTTCTGGTGCCAAGTCAACAACCACGTCAGCAAGAATCGTTCTCACTCTCCCAACATTAATTGTAAGTTTATTTAACACTCATCTTGGTTCGGGTTTCACGCTTCACACATTTGTAAACCCCGAGTTAATGTTCTTATTTGCATATTTCTGTACAGCATGCAACGAGTGTGTGTTTTAATAGCTGTCACATCTGTGGAAACATGGTCATGTAAATCCCCTCTGGTTTCTAATGAAGGACCGCGGAGGAGTGTTTATAACACTGTCTGAAGTTAATAACTGTTTCCTTCAGATGCTGAAAAATAGTTTCAATGGCTTTACAAAGAGCATGAATATTTAATAAGATAAACATGGAGGCGGTTGATTGGCTAAATTTGGCACCACAAACTACTTGATTGTTTATATCGTCACAAATATGTGTATATGTGTCCCAATAACCATCCTATTATCTAACTCTAAAGTGCCAAATTAAAGTGTTGCAAATGTTCATGAATTCATTCATTTCTGTAAAGCTTCTTTGAAACTATTTTACAAATTGTCAGTGTAAACTAATTTACACACACACACACACACACACACACACCTGAAGGGGTTTATTCTGAGATAACAACAGGCTGGATGTACATTATTTCACTTATTACACGCTACTTGTCACATAATTAAATAATTAGACACGAAATATTGATCTGAGTTGACATTTTTTATTAGGTCTTTAAACGTAAAGCTTCCGCGGAGAGAGCAGTTGCAGCACAGCAAGTTCAAACTAGATGCACATTTAAGAGATACAGTATACAGTCATACCACTTATTACACAGCATTTCAACACATTAATAATTATGGGGATAGGAGATGTTGATTTGAGATGAAACTGTTTTAAAATCGTAACTGTTTGTTATCTTGTGATCCAGTGTTCAAAACAATCGTCGCAAAATGGCAGCAGCTGTGTTTGTGTGAAACAAGAGAGTGAGTCCATGATACCGGATGGCATAATTAAATAACTGTACACAAAATATCTATTTGACCTAGTTTTAATATTTTATTAGCTCACCAAATGCAAAACTTCCACGATGAAAAACCGTTTCAAGTGAGGATCAACTCAAAATGAAGAATTTTTATATAAATGCACCACATGTCTTATTTATTGAGTTCCTCTCAGATAGACACCACGTCTAGACTGGGTAAACCCAGCCGGATCTGCCAGCGATTTCATTTCGCCCTGCAGCCAGGCTGGAAACCTGTACATTTATCTCTGCTGCTTCCTTTACATATTTGCGGGAACCAATCAAAAACTGGCTTATCCACCTGGCGCTATTGGCGGGTTTAATCCAGCTGTTACGGCTCTGTCCAATTCCTTTTAACCTCTCAACGATGCTCAATGGCTTCTTTAGTTTAGCAAACCAATCGCTCGAATGGGTGTAAATACCACAAACTTTCATGTTTGATTTTGCATAACCTGCAAAAATCTCTCGATTCCATTGCTGCTTCTGCAAACCGCTGATCAACACGTTTGGTTACACATTTCCTGCCTGGAGTTCTCGCGTGGCTCTGCAAAGTACGTCACCCGGATTGTTGGTCTGATTGGTTGACTATCCAATTGCGTACAGAGTCATTTGAACTATGCCCGTTGATCACGCCTCTTGTGCAGTAGAAAATACAGAGCAGACTCGCCAGACTAATGTTCAATCTTAAAAGATTGAGCTTGCTCTGGTGATAGCCAGACTGCACCATGTCTGAAACTGAAGCAACTTTTCCACCACTTCTGGCCACAGTGCCTATCGCGGTCTAGGCATGTGCCACATACTGTATGATACAAACCCACGACCTGAATGGTTTGGGGCACGTGGCTAGCAGCTTGATTAGGCTAGATTAGGTTATCTTATTAGGTTATCTCAGATATCTTAATGCTAATGTAGCTTATGGTTAACCTGATAGCTGAAGAGCCACAATGCATTCGTAAAATGTAGCATTTAATATCATGAGATTATATTGTAATTAATGGCAATGTCCTTGTTATGTTCTATTATAGTGCCACCAAGTGGTGTAGTTCCACCTTTTTTTTATGTGTTTTCAAAGTGAGCCCATACATGTGTGTGTCAAATTTGGTGAATATATCTAATTTTGTTTTAGAGTTATATACATTTATATGTATGAGAGCATAAAAAGCTAATTTGTTGGATTTTTTTTGCCACTTACTATAACAATTTTGACATTAGGGCATTAGTGTTTAGCCAACAACCTGTTTCGACTTCCTACAGTAGTTTGGTTTCATCTCCATCGGTCTAATGGTTTCGAAGATACTGGCAAATGTTTTTTAATTGCTAATTTACAACATTGCGTTAACCATAAGGCACAATCTAGCATGTTTCGTATCGTTGGACTCGGCAAGGATTCAGGAATGTAAGGAGATGACTCCCGTGAAAATAATTCAACCAAATCCAAGGTTATAAGCATGTAAATATTTTTTTTCTGGTCCAAAACTTTCTTTCAGAGCATCGTGCCGATGACACACACCAAGTTTTGAAACGATACGTTCATGTGTTTAAAAAATACAGAATTTTAATTCAAAATTCTAAATGGTCGATGCCCAAAATGGCCGATATGGGAAAATTGGATATCATTTGACTCGCCATTACGCCCCAAATCTAACAGGACTACTTATATGATTTTTGGACAAACTGTTCAAATATTATACGCAAAAATAGCAATTTTTGGAATCTCCGGACCAGTAGGTGGCGCTGCGCCAAAACGCAGCATGTTGCCTCAGGTCATGCTTGTGATGACATGTACCAAGTTTGGTCTGAATACGATAAAGTGTTTCGGAGATACAGCCTTACGTCTGTTTTTGCAAGCGCTACGTAAAATTAGTTTGCGCGGTATTCGAGAACGGTTTGACGAATCAACTTGAATTCAATAACATTTTATCGGCATGATCTGAAGATGATCTGGTTCAATTTTCGTGAAAATCGGAGCAACCATCTAGGTAGGACGAGTTTGAAAAAGTAGGTTTTTTAAAATATAAAAAATGAAGGAATTCAAGAGTTACATGACGGAAAATGACGTCATATAATGCAATCTTGATGCAAAATCTAAAATGTAGTTTCTAGCCCTTCCGGTTCAAAAGTTATTAGGTTGGCTTAGACTTCCATACACTTTCAGTGCTTGGCCCCTAGTAATAAAGGCAGCAGCTATTTACAATATGTTCAAATTGTATTTTCTTTGTAAGTGTAGGTAAGTGTAAAAATTACATGCTTTGTATACTTATAATTACACTTGTATATACCTCAGTGTTGTTGTACAGTAAACGGTATGCAGTAACATAGTGTGAAACGATCTACAGCACAGTGGACAAGCCAGGCGCATCCCAGAATCCTCCAGCAAACAACACTGAAGCAACCATCTACGACACTCCATCACGACATGTATGTTATGTTTTGATGAATCATAACTGTATAGTGAGGTTTGACCTTTTACAGGTTTATTTTGTGCCTGATATTACCAGGTTAGATGCAGTGAAACTCTGTTTGACCTGTTTATTTGTTGGCTTGTGTCTTTCTCAGCCCAGGGCCTGTCAAGTAAACAGTGTGACGCTAATGATAGAGAATCCGGAGCAACAGCGATCTGGACACGACAGAACTGTTCAAGTAAGAGCTACAGTACACAAGGCAGAAGAACCCGATTCAGAGCAAATGAACACTGTTTACTGCAAACTAGGAGAGATATGACACATACAGATACTGCACACGTCAGAGACGCCACTGCAGCGGAGAACCACAGAAACCACAGAAAAAGGAAAAACTGTATATTTTGTGTGTTTTTAATACTGAATAATAGATAAGTAGGAATTATATGGTCATATGATGGATGCTTACTGAATACTGTGCAATATACACTGTATGCTGCCTGTATTTTTATTTAAAAAGTTTGTGAAATATTATGCATTACACTCTTAAAAATAAAGGTTCCCAAACGGGGGGTTTTGTAGCAATGCAATTCAAAGTTTCCGGTTTCGTGACGGAGACATGGAGGGCAAAACATCCACAACACTCTCAGAAAAAAAGGTACAAAAGCTGTCACTGGGGCTGTACCTTTTCAAAAGGTACACTTTTGTTCCTTTTAGGTACTAATTTGTCCCTTTTAGGTACTAATATCATATGTACATTAAGGTACCAATATGCACCCTTTAGGTACAAAAATGTGCCTTTTAAAAAGGTACAGCCCCAGTGACAGCTTTTGTCCTTTTTTTCTGAGAGTGAATATGAACGCAATGTGTTAAATGGTTACGTATTTTCTTTAAAATGTTTTTCTTTGGAAATATGCTCAATTAGAAACTGTGCGTTGTGTTTATATTCTGGATTTATCTGCATACCTGTATATAGTATGCATCATCAATAAGGTGTATATTGAATTTGGTCTCATAATATCATTATCTTAGTGATATTCAAAGTAATATAATAATATGTATAAGTAATATTTTATATAGTAAAGCCTTGTTTTGCCCTCCAGATGGGTTTTTGTATAAGGGTGTGATATCATGTGAAAAACTATCAATTGAAGAACTATTTTTGGTTTCTCAAAGAACCTTTCAGTGATCAGTTCTTAATTTTTTTCTTAGTGTGAGGAATATTATAAAAATCTAAAGAACCTTTTCCAATTTAAATAAAGGGCCAATAAAGAACTGTTATTTTTAAGAGTGTGTTCAGTGATTAATTATATATTTAAAACAGTCCTATATCGTTATCCAGTGACCTCATTGTGTAGCATGTTTAATACAGCCAGTTTTTTATTTTTATTATTGTATTGTTTATTCTATTTTGTATAAAAATGTCATAATATTTTAAAATTGTATCAAATTATGAGTCAAGCAACAAATGTTAATATCTCGTTCATTCATCACACTGGAAATGAAAAGTTAAGCTGGTCCGTGTGCGAACGAAATATCAAAGCCATAAACCGATTTGTAAACCACAAATGAAAATTGAGAAATCGAGCCGAAATCTCATTTTCCGTTTATTAAACTAAACGAAAAACAAAACAAAAACAAATAAACGATCCATCTTTTCATTTCTTGTTATTCCATTCCAAATTGGAAATGAAATGATCAGATGATACTTTGTGCTAATCTTTGACAAATGCAGTTGGTCATTCAAGTATTTAATGCAAACAAAATGGCATACAGTGCACAGTATATACTGCAAAAATATTGGTGGTATGTTGAAGAGAATCATGGAGTCTGATTCAATATCTTCCGTCCATTTCATTTCCTATTTGAAATGAAATAAGCAGAAACGAGAAACGGCGCCTTTATTCGTTTTTTCCAAAAAACGAAAAAACGAGATTTCTACGGAAGCCCTAAGAGGCCATGGATTGTTATTTTTTTCGATCTTGTTTTCTCGTGATCTCGAGATAACAAAAGTGGTTTACTCGTGATCATTGTAGAAATGAATCTGTTATTTTTAAAAGCCATATTTAAAATATAGGCTATAATGATTTGAATTAAATACCATTATGCCAGCAATATATATAAGTGTTTGCAAAACACTGACAACAAATCTGTTAAAAATGAAATCTAAACTACAATGAAAAGTGTTGTCATTAAGTTCGCTGTTTATTCTTTATTTTTCAGAATTACGCTTCAATGACATTGTTGTGGAGTCATTTGTGATCATTTGTTATGCAGATCAGACACAAACCACTTAAAACTATTTAATTAACATGCATGATTGAAGCACAATGCAATGCAGGTAGTAATGCAAGAGTAACACACAGTAAATACAGAAAGAAGACACTAGAACACAAGTACAAAGCAAAAACTATCACACAATGACATGAAACAACCAGATGTCTCTATGGGGACATCTAGTGGACAACGAGAGGATAGATTCATAATACTAATACATAATACATGATGGGTATACAGAGTAGCTTGCAGAATATTTACAAATGTTTTGCAATTTTTTTTCTTATAATATTCAGAATTCTGTAATAACATACATAATGCTACAGTAATCACAGTAATAGATGAATGCATATGGTTCTGTATCAGCATTTAAGCATTACAGTTATTTATCTAGACTTTCTAACTTTATATGCCACTAACATGGAAAAACAATGGCAACATTTCAACCACATTATAAAGTAAAAATGGCATTGATGAGATTTTTTTTGCAACTTTTATGGACTTTTACAGATTTTATGTTAATCGTGTGCTGTTGTGCTGACCTCAACTGACACAAAACATGTTTATATAATGTCATGATTATGCATATTTACTCCTTATGTTAACTAAATTAAACTATATTATTAATAATAAGGGTAATATCTCCAATTCACTAACTTTTGGTTCATATTTGAATCACAACATTGAGTTTTGTGTCTCATCTGATCATTCGTCATATGACTAGATCCAGCAACAGCATCTGCAATCATACAAATACAAGTATAGAATGTGATTTTTTAAATTAATTGCATGATATGTATGATATATTGTGATATTTGGTGCTGTTTTTAGCTTACCTCACCTTAAACTGTTTTGATGTTGAGTTTGGAGTAAACAGTGGCAGAACTCTCACTGGTCTTTCCTACAGATGACAAGAGTTGAGTATGTTCACTATGTAAATGACATCACTATTTACAACGATCATTTATGTATGTGTTTATATTACTGCATTATCACAGCAAACAAGCAGAACGTGTGGTCCGGTGTGGTCATACCTTTGTTTCCTTTCTTTTTCTCCATTTCCTTCACTGGTTTCAGGTCAATCTCAGCATAGGTCACATCAGGAGGGCCATTCACCGAGTCTGTGTCTGAAGAAAGACTGAGTGAGATTGAGTCTTTTTCTGGTTTTACTCTTTCACTTACTGGTTCTTATTTTGTTATCCATCATGGAAAATAAAATTAAACCACATTTTGATAAACTACACCCTTTTATAGGTCAGTTATCTTCTATCTATCTATCTATCTATCTATCTATCTATCTATCTATCTATCTATCTATCTATCTATCTATCTACTATCAATCTATCTATCTACTATCTATCTATTTATTTTCTATCTATCTGTCGTTCAGTCTATCCATCTGTCATCTATCTATCTATCTACTATCTATCTATCTATGCACTCATGTTTATGCTAATAACTTTTGAACCACAAGGGCTAGAAACAACATTCTTTTTTCCTCTGATTCCTGAGCTCATGACGATTCGATTGCACCATATGATGTAATTTTCCGTCGTAATAATTTTTCCGCCATTTAGAATTTTCCGAAAAAGCTGCTTTTTCGAACTCCTCCTAGGCCGTTGGTCCGATTTCCATGAAAATTGAATCAGATCATCTACAGACCATGCCGACACAAAGTTATGGAATTCAAGTTGATTCGCTTAGCAATTTTCGAAAAAACCCACAAACAAATTTTACGTAGCGCTTGCGAAAACAGACGTAAGGGCTGTATCTCCGCAACGCTTTATTGGATTCAGACCAATGTTGGCACATGTCATCACAAGCATGACCTGAGGCTACATGCTGCGTTTCGGCGCAGCGCCACCTACTGGTCCGGAGATATGAAAAATGGCTATGTTTGCTTATAACTTCTGAACAGTTTACCCAAAAATCATCTAATTGGTCTCGTTAGATTCAGGGCAACATGCCGAGTCGACTGATATTCAATTTTACCATATCGGCCATTTTGGCTGTCGGCCATTTTGAATTTTGTGCTAAAATGCTGTATTTTAAGAACGCGTGAACGGATTGTTACGAAACTTGGTATGGGTCCTCAGCACGATGTCCTGAAGGAGCCTGAGAAGTTTCGATACAGCGCCACCTAGTGGTTAATCTTTTTATTCAAATGCTTATGACTTTGGGTGTGGTCGACATATTTTCACGAAACTTATCTAATTAGAGTCCTGAATCCTTGCCGAGTCCTACGATACCAAACATGCTAGGTTTTGCCTTACGGTTTGTGTAGCGTTGTGATTTAGCGCTTAAAAAACATTTGGCTATATCTTCGAAGCCGCTAGTCTGATCGAGACGAAACCACCGTCAGCAGTTTGGAAACATAGGTCGATAGCTATATGCCAATGCCCAAATGCGAAAATATTGCTCGTAAGGGGAAGTACAATCTAATCAAAGTCATGTGTCAGTCATTTTTTACGTGTTTTTTCGTATAAATGTCTATAACTCCGAAGCGAATTGAGATATTTTCACCAAAATTGACACACCTATGTATGGGCTCACTCTGAGGACGCATAAAAAAAATGGTGTGACTGAGCCTCTTGGTGGCGCTATAATAGAACAAAACATGAAATTCCCATTGACTTCAATATAGTTTTGTGAATTAAAATGATATACTAAACAAATGCATTGGTGTAATATTATGAAACTCAATTTGTGCCATCAGCACCATCCCCTGAAGGTACCCATAATATTTGGAGACAGCGCCACCTAGTGATCAAATGTTATGACAAAATTTCCAAAAAGGCTAATAACTTTTGAATAAATATGGCTTTTGAAATGCCACTGATCTTAATAGATTCCTTGGGTCAAGCCGAGAACATAGATAGCAAGTTGTCCTTATTTGTCCGAACTTCCTGTCCGCATCTTGATTTTCCGTCAAAACCTACTTTTTCGAACTCCTCCAAGACCGTTTGTCGGATTTTCACCAAAATCGAATCGTATCGTCTCCAGACTTTGCCAACTAAAAGTTATGGATTTCGTGTCAATAGACGGAACCGTTTTCGTATAGCGCATCAGCAAAGTTGAGGCATGATGCCAAAAGGACTATTCAGGCTTTATCTCTGCAATGCCTTGACATATTGACACCAAACTTTGTATGTTTCATTGTCACTTCACTCTGAACACATTATATCAGTTTCGTAACTGCGCCACCTATTGGTCGAAAGTGATAATCAGTCAAATCATATTTTTTATCACTGTTTATATGATTTTACAGGCATTTTGTCTAAAATCCTCTTTAAATGTCTTTAATTGCTCATTGTTGCAGTTGGTCTGACACCTTCAGCCATGGTGGCATATCCTTTCATCTGCTTGCGCTTGGCCCCGATAATTGCTGCTTGCAGCTATATTTATTCTTCTTTTTCTTCCGACTTGGTGTCTATGGCAGCCCATAGAACCGCTTGCGGGAAAGTTATGAAATTTGGCACCGTGATAGAGGACAGGCGAATCTGTCACCATAGCAAATTTGGTGTCTTAAAACCAATCCCTCTAGCGCCACCATCTGTCCAAAGTTGCACTCATGTTTATGCTAATAACTTTTGAACCACAAGGGCTAGAAACAACATTCTTTTTTCCTCTGATTCCTGAGCTCATGACGATTCGATTGCACCATATGATGTAATTTTCCGTCGTAATAATTTTTCCGCCATTTAGAATTTTCCGAAAAAGCTGCTTTTTCGAACTCCTCCTAGGCCGTTGGTCCGATTTCCATGAAAATTGAATCAGATCATCTACAGACCATGCCGACACAAAGTTATGGAATTCAAGTTGATTCGCTTAGCAATTTTCGAAAAAACCCACAAACAAATTTTACGTAGCGCTTGCGAAAACAGACGTAAGGGCTGTATCTCCGCAACGCTTTATTGGATTCAGACCAATGTTGGCACATGTCATCACAAGCATGACCTGAGGCTACATGCTGCGTTTCGGCGCAGCGCCACCTACTGGTCCGGAGATATGAAAAATGGCTATGTTTGCTTATAACTTCTGAACAGTTTACCCAAAAATCATCTAATTGGTCTCGTTAGATTCAGGGCAACATGCCGAGTCGACTGATATTCAATTTTACCATATCGGCCATTTTGGCTGTCGGCCATTTTGAATTTTGTGCTAAAATGCTGTATTTTAAGAACGCGTGAACGGATTGTTACGAAACTTGGTATGGGTCCTCAGCACGATGTCCTGAAGGAGCCTGAGAAGTTTCGATACAGCGCCACCTAGTGGTTAATCTTTTTATTCAAATGCTTATGACTTTGGGTGTGGTCGACATATTTTCACGAAACTTATCTAATTAGAGTCCTGAATCCTTGCCGAGTCCTACGATACCAAACATGCTAGGTTTTGCCTTACGGTTTGTGTAGCGTTGTGATTTAGCGCTTAAAAAACATTTGGCTATATCTTCGAAGCCGCTAGTCTGATCGAGACGAAACCACCGTCAGCAGTTTGGAAACATAGGTCGATAGCTATATGCCAATGCCCAAATGCGAAAATATTGCTCGTAAGGGGAAGTACAATCTAATCAAAGTCATGTGTCAGTCATTTTTTACGTGTTTTTTCGTATAAATGTCTATAACTCCGAAGCGAATTGAGATATTTTCACCAAAATTGACACACCTATGTATGGGCTCACTCTGAGGACGCATAAAAAAAATGGTGTGACTGAGCCTCTTGGTGGCGCTATAATAGAACAAAACATGAAATTCCCATTGACTTCAATATAGTTTTGTGAATTAAAATGATATACTAAACAAATGCATTGGTGTAATATTATGAAACTCAATTTGTGCCATCAGCACCATCCCCTGAAGGTACCCATAATATTTGGAGACAGCGCCACCTAGTGATCAAATGTTATGACAAAATTTCCAAAAAGGCTAATAACTTTTGAATAAATATGGCTTTTGAAATGCCACTGATCTTAATAGATTCCTTGGGTCAAGCCGAGAACATAGATAGCAAGTTGTCCTTATTTGTCCGAACTTCCTGTCCGCATCTTGATTTTCCGTCAAAACCTACTTTTTCGAACTCCTCCAAGACCGTTTGTCGGATTTTCACCAAAATCGAATCGTATCGTCTCCAGACTTTGCCAACTAAAAGTTATGGATTTCGTGTCAATAGACGGAACCGTTTTCGTATAGCGCATCAGCAAAGTTGAGGCATGATGCCAAAAGGACTATTCAGGCTTTATCTCTGCAATGCCTTGACATATTGACACCAAACTTTGTATGTTTCATTGTCACTTCACTCTGAACACATTACATGAGTTTCGTAACTGCGCCACCTATTGGTCGAAAGTGATAATCAATCAAATCATATTTTTTATCACTGTTTATGTGATTTTACAGGCATTTTGCCTAAAATCCTCTTTAAATGTCTTTAATTGCTCAATGTTGCAGTTGGTCTGACACCTTCAGCCAAGTTGGCACATCTTGTCATATGCTTGCGCTTGGCCCCAATAATTGCTGCTTGCAGCTATATTTCTAATTAAATGTATTGTATGATTTTGACATATAATATTATGCATACATGTAATAAGGTATAAGATAAAATACCATATAAAGAACTACTCAATGTAGGCTATTTATAGTAACTACGCAGAGGGTTGGTGTCTCTGGGCAAACAGGTTTGACTACATTGTATCAGCAGAAAACAATGTAGAGCGGGCATATAAATCTAAGCTAAATATCTGTTTGTTTTATGACTGTGCCACTTACCTGATTAGCAGAGGCTTTAGGCTGTTTGCTGCTTTCAGCAACATTGTCACAGCTTAATGAAACACGGAGCTCTTCTCGTCCATGTATATTGATGACATGATCCTTTCGGCCTAGCACTCTTTCCTGGGCTTTGAATACAAATGCATGTTGATGAGTATAAAGAAATAAGGAACAGTCATAATTATAAATGGAATATTTTTATTACAGTTGTTTTGACAAGGTTGAGTGAGATAAAAGTACAGCACTGATTGTAACAAGGTGCAAAAAAAAACCTGTAATAATAAAAACATGCTTACCTTCTTTGTTCATAAAACTTATCTTGTAGGTGTTGTCACCAACTTTGCTGTCTCACACTGTTCTCCTCCTGATCTTCTCTTGATGCTAAAGTATGTGTGTATTTGTTTAACTTCCACATCAGAGAGATTATTCGCCTCAAAAAACACAGTGTGCTGGTAGTTCTCCATCTTTAATCTGTTGTGTGTTGGGCTTTGGCATGAATATAGGTGCTCTGACATACTTTCACTTTTGCTTCGGCTCATTTTACAGACTGTGGTTTCCCTTGCCACTCCTCCAGCTTCCTCTAGATGCTGGTATGTGGCACAAAAACACAATCTCTAGGCCTACTATGACCATTATTTACTTTTTTTTTTTTCTTAATAATCCAATTACTGTAAATATATTTATAAAAGTATACTTGCGTCACATATAGGATTTTAGTTACCCACAACAGACTGACCAATCAGAGCTGAGTAGACCAGTCACAACAGACTTGGCCATCTAGCCAATCAGAGCAGAGTAAACCAATCACAACAGACTGGGCCATCTAGCCAATCAGAGTAGAGTAGCTCACGAAAAGGAGGGATTTAGAGAGACTGATTCATCCATCTAGTCTTTGAGAATCATTGAAAAATATGGTGATGTGCAATGTATATTATGAGAAAATTAAAGTTTTTTACCTTTGACCTGATGCATGTAAGCCTGTTGTATGAGACTTCAAAACAAAATTAGGAAACTTTAAAATAGCATAATAGGGTCTTTAACCTAATTTTGTGTCACTTCACCCAACATCGACATGATGATTTTTAAAAAAAATTATATATTTGGGACAGATGAGATGTTGAAGATGTTTGCTTCTTTATTAAACAGGGCAGATATTCAAGACATTGTAAAACAAAATAAAGACTTAATGTGTAATTTAAAATGATATCTTCATATTAATTACAAAATAATTTCAGGAAGCAATGAGGATAAACATTTGACAATTTACTTCAACATTCAGAACATTGAAAAACAGAAGAAACAGTATGATAGAGATATAATGATACAACAAAGCTGCAGTAGCGCAGAGTTCATTTGAGAATTTTGTTATTATTTTTTGTCAAATTCAGACACATTATGAATATAAGTGAATAATGTTTAAAAAGAGAAAAACAGAATGGGATTCATTCATCAGGACAGCCGACTTTCACTCCTCTGCTACAGCATACTGATTGATCTCGTCAGACTGAGCTGTAAAACACAAAATATTGAAAAAATTACATTCTAATTATTCATAACGATAATCGATCTGCTTAAATTAATCTGTCAGCGAACAGATCAGAGAGAGAGAGAGAATCTCACCATGAGCTCTGTAACATTTGACTCCTATAATGACGGATACGAGCAGATATGTAGAAGCTGCCACTAGAAAACTGAGCAGTTTGAGAACTGAGAGAACTGGCAATGGAGCGTCTGAACCTGAAAAAATAAACAACCAAATCATAATAATAATAATAATAATACATTTTATTTATATAGCGCCTTTCCAGGGCTCAAGGACGCTTTGCAATAAACAAACAACAATAAAGGCAATTGACAAAGACAGCAGACAAAACAACAGTAGGTAGATGAGAGTGTAAGTACAGTAAATTAAAATGAGGTAGATGGGGCGGCAACCAGCAGAATACAAACAGATATAGCAAAAAAAAATAAAAAAAAAAAATAAAAAAACCCTTAAGAATTATGACATTCAGAAAATAGCTGAGTTTTGAGCATGAATTTGAATTCAGAAATAGTGTTCACAGAACAGAGTGATCGGGGGAGAGAGTTCCACATTTTGGGTGCAACAACAGTGAATGATCTGCCCCCCATTGAAGCAAGGCGATGCCGAGGGACGACGAGAAGGCTGGAATTAGATGATCAAAAAAAAAATCAATATCACAGAAAGCAATATCACACTCTGTGTGCAAAAAAAAAAAAAAAGAAAAAAAACGGAAGTGATCACCTGTGTCCACGTGACACTGAATAACCAAAAAGAAATATAAAATAATGAATGCTCCTACAGTGACTTCAAAACAATTACAGTGGTAAACAGTTACATTTCTCATAGCAGCATGGTTAAAGACAACTTTATAATGTGAATTCACAGTAAAACAAGAGCAGTAAATTGCTGTAATGTTTGCATCATTCTGCATTTGTAAGAAAATTATCCAGCATGCACTGATTTCACAGTACATTTCTGACTAATTTAATACTCTTTGATCCTGTAAATTGAATCATGTAAATCCTGACAATTACCATTACCTTTACAGTGTAAGATAATGGACACTTTTTGGGATGAAATACAATCTGAGCAGATCCTGATGTCAGTCAGTGATGATCACTCACCCGACACAGTCAGAGTCACTTCATCACTCCAGTAAGAGCAGACTGATCCTCTGCAGCCTCTACACTCGCACTTCTGTGTGAACTCTGCAGTGATCTTGAACTCTTTCTCTTTAGATGTGTGCTCTTTATCATCATCACACTTCCATCTGTATGTCCATCCTTCTCCCTGTATGTCACATGTGAGAGTGACAGTCTCTCCTCTGAATATCTGTGATGGTTTAGGCTGAACAGTCAGAACAGCTTTAGGTGTCTCAGGTTTAGGTGCCTCAGGTTTAGGTGCCTCAGGTTCATGTTTCTCTGTAAGAACTGCACAAACAGAAGTTATGATAAAACATCCGAAAGAAACCAAGATAAGTGAATAAAAGAAGATAATGAAAATGTATTTCTCGTCTGTCCAGTAATAGTGCAATACAATTAAAATATCAATAAATCGAACCGCTCTGTTCCTCTTGAAACATCATGCCCTGCTCGCTGAGAACAATAACCTCACTTTATTTACAACCACCTTCTTTTCTTCTGTGCAAATAAAAGCCCTTCTTATAAAGTCATCCTTCTGTGTAACTGATTTCTGCAGTGAAGAGGATCAAACTCACGTGGTACAGTCAGTGTAACAGCGTCACTGATCTCTGACTTCTGTCCATCACTTCTCTCTCCTCTACAGGTGACGTTGATGCTACTGTGAGATTCATCAGGTTTGGAGCTGAATTCTCTGTCAGAGCTGATGGACTGAGATGATCCGTCTGTAAACCAGCTGTATGTCCAGTCGTCTTCAGTTCCTGGTATTACACATCTGACAGTGACGCTTTCATGTTTGTCAGGCTCTATAATAACTACAGCCTTTGGTCTGTCTATAACATCACATAAACAGATGTAGTTATTTATATTTATATTATTATTTACAACCACCTTCTTTTCTTCTGCGCAAATAAAAACCCTTTTTATCACGTCATCACTTGTCAGTGTAACTGAATACTGCAGTGAAGAGGATCAGACTCACGTGATACAGTCAGTGTAACAGCGTCACTGATCTCTGACTTCTGTCCATCACTTCTTCTCTCTCCTCTACAGGTGACGCTGAGAGATTCATCAGTTCTGAAGCTGAATTCTCTGTCAGAGCTGATGGACTGAGATGATCCGTCTATAAACCAGCTGTATGTCCAGTCGTCTTCAGTTCCTGGGATTTCACATCTGACAGTGACAGTTTCATGTTTGTCAGGATCTCTAATCACTACAACCTTTGGTCTCTCTATAACATCACATAAACAGATGTAGTTATATATATATATATATTTTTTTTTTTTAAGAAATTGTGAAAGAGTTCCTCATAAAGAGCCTTGAATAAATTAAGAAAATTCTTATTAGTCATGGTCATATATGTTATAACGATGGTTTATTAGGAATGAATGCAAATCTACATCAGACTGAATGAGAAGTGATTAATTTCAATGCTGGATCTGATTTGGGCTTTATGCAGATCACTTTAAACCAAACATTATGAATCACTGTCAGACTAGTCAAAATATGTATTGCCAAATGTTGACAGTCTCAGAGCCTTAGAAAAGGGAAGTATGAAAACACCAGTGTTACCAAGAATTTTGGGTGACTTTGCAAGGCAACGACACATCCGGTCCACAGCCACTTTTATCAGTTTTGAACTCCGTAGAAGGAGAGTGTGAGATGTGTGAGTGACTGGCTGGTCACTGTTTGTGATTTACAGTTTTTTTCGATTGCTAAACGACAGTGGGCACAACTGGAGTCACATGTGCAAAACTCTAAGTACAGTCTGCACAGCAGCAGTTCATGTGGACCAAACTCTAGTTCGTTTTTCATTGCTTGAACACAGTTTTCAAAACTCAACACACTTATCCCATGACTTTAACCACAACCTGCACAACACGGTGGATTTACAGCACTTTGTTCAAATGCTAACACACTGCTGTCAAAACTGTGAGCCACACATTCAAAACGGAATAGATTTCAGCCTTGTTAATTTCAAATGTCAAAATAGATAATTGCAGTTGAAGATATTGAGGGTATGCTACTCTTCTTCTGCTCTTCTGTTCTGATGTTGTGCTGCTGATGTTCAGTCGAGGGAGACGGAGATCCTCCTCCTGCTCAAACACAGAGAAACTTTAGCAATGATTCCTAAACACCAGCTTTTCAAAATGTTCCTGGAAGTATTAATGTTTAAAATAAAAGTTCTCTAGGTCAAATTAATCAAGTCAGTTAAGGGTAGCTAATCATCCGCAATTTGATTATTAACTTAGATTAAATTATTTAGTTTTTAAATAGCTGTTGTTGAAGTTACTTATATATCAGCAGAGCTACATATAGTGCAGCACATTACATTAAACATTACTAACACTTCTCTGGCATTTATAGGTTGGGTTGTGTTTAGTGTTTGGCTGCACTGAGCTGTTTTGAGCCGTGTGTTAAGAGTTGTGTTGCTCTGAATGAGTTTTGCAGGTGATGTGAACTGTTTAGCTCAGGTGACTGTTGGTAGTGCAGACTGTAGTTAGAGTTTTGCACATGTAGCTCCAGTTGTGCTCACTGTCGTTTAGCAATCGAAAAAAACTGTAATATTGCTAAGAAAATTCCCGCTCCTCCGTGGAGATAGGAGACCTGTGCGTCTCAGTAATGACGACACCGGCCTCGCGCCGTTCTCCCGCGGCCCTCAGCCTCGTCCTGCTCACCACAGTCAACATGATGAATGGCGACTGTAGAACGCAAAAGCCGAATCCCGGACATTTTGGGCGATATCCCGGGCAAATTCTCGTCACGGAGACTCACTAGTAGCCTAACCTTGTTGTTTTCAACTGCGCTCTCTAACCGGGAGGCGTGGCTTGGGAGTGGCCTCCTAGGGCAGCGAAGCAAGTGCATTCTGGGAGTTGTTGTCTTTCATCCACATAAGCCAAAAATACATTTTCTGGCTGTTCTCAGTCTAGAAAGCTCCAAATTCAAAAATAATTTCACATTTCTTCTACATAAATGACCTATTTTAAATACACATTCATCTTTCCAGAGGTGAAGTATCCCTTTAAATTAGAAAACCTTACTGCTCATTGTTTGAATGGAAACAAGTACCACATCGAAAGGGACATATTGTAAACGCAAGAAAACATTTCAGCATTGCATTTATAGTGAATGTGTATGGGCAAGACTTTCCAGAAAGGTGCAGCTTATATTTGTGTTCATTTTAACTCGCACTGCATCAGTGTTTTCTGATGCTTATGGGGAGAACATAGGTTCCCTTTCAGTCGAGAACGTCAGACATAGTCGACTGAATGGGGATCATGCTTAGCGAGCCTGTCTTCTTCGTACTACTATTTAATCAAGCCAATTCAACATTGCCTTTCACTTCGGAGACGATCGGATGTCTCTGAAGAGTTGCTACTGTTTATACAGCAAGCGAGTGTGCCGGTGTTCTTGCAGGAAGACCTCCCAGTGTTGGTGTTTCTACAGTGCGAGTGCAGCGGTGATCGCGAGCTT
>FLSR01000172.1:827582-849768 GCA_900092035.1 Leuciscus waleckii
CATTTTTTCAAGATTTTGATAGCTTATTTTATGTACTTGCCGGCTTTTTTTTTCATTCAAATTTGGCTGGGTGGCTAATAACACATTTTTCTGTGGTGTGCAAACTCAGAACACATACTTAATTTTGACTTTACAGGGACTTTAATATAACTAGGGTGTAAATCATGGGGTAATTTTCATTTTAAAGTGAACTACTCCTTTTAGGTTAAAGAAGATTGGCAAATAAGAGATTTTTTCCTCATAGATCTCCTTCATCCAAACAAGTTTGCAAATATCTTAGGTTTCTGGTTTAAAGTAATGATTTATGAACTCTCATGTGAAAATAGATCAATCGAGCACCAAATATCCAAAATTTGCACATTTTGTGATGGATTTATTTCCTAAAGAGGCAGCAACCTCTACACCATAACCCCAAACCACTACTGATGTTGGCATGTTTACAGTTTTTTTCCAATTGCTAACACACTAAAATGACATGCACAGCACACTTATTTAAACTGACACACAGAGAGCAAAACCTCTTCTCAAGTCTCTAAAAGACTGCTTTACACACATTTTGTAAATTCAAAATGGCACTTTTTAAATGCACTGAACACCGTTCTCTGCATTAGACACAACAATCTGACATAAAGTCACATGTTTGCCATTTCAAAACACTGCTATTAAAAATGACACTCATGAGCTAATTGGCCGATACGTGTCACCTGACCAAACACCTCAATGCTTAACTGTTAACACTTCAATCTTTTTCAGTTTACTGTTTTTTTGTGAGCATATTTTTGTTCAGTCCAATGTAAATATATCCGCTGTGCATATGTTGCACTGACTTGTTTGGTGAAAATAAAAATATAAAAAAACATGTTTCAACAGGATGTGTGTGTATCTGCAAATATGTCTGTGCATGTGAACAATCTGAAGAATTTTCTACAATTTGAACTAATTTAGTATTATGGCAAAGCATACTAAAGATGAGAGTGCTTTTCATTCTGCCCATCAGTGTGTAGTTGGTTAGACACAAATCTGGTAATATGAATGAAGTGTGTGCCATTTCGTGCAAAAGTTTGATTTTGATAATGCGATATGTAGTTTTGGTTGCAGTGCTTCATTTTGCAGGATACATTAGTAATTTGCAGTTTGGGTGTGTGGTTTTGTGAATTGTGTTAAGTATTTTGATAAAACCAGCCTAGTTTGCAAAATTGTGTGTTAGCAATTGGAAAAAACTGTAATCGTGTCAGTGTTTAACTTAATAACAAGGAAGCTTTAGTATTTAAGAAAAATAAATATGCATTAATAAATTTAGAAAGAAATCACGACCAACATTGCTATTATAACAATGCTTTCACACATACCAATACATTTTTAAGATTTATTCATGAGTTAAAAAAATATCTCAGCGATCAGGTGCTGTGATTTTGAACTTTATTCAGGGTTCTTGCATCTTTATAATATGTGGGAATCATCAGTGACCAGAGATGCAGAGCAGTTACACAGACAGATGTGTGTGTGCTTCAAGCTGCGCAAAACAACTTCTGAATGAAACACTCCACAAGTCCCTCAGCTATCTTCCATATATTAAAGCCATTGTCAAAGTGCTAGTTCAAAACCAAGATAACACACTCCGTAGTTTACTTCTGTTAATACACACAATTACATGAAATATACACGCAGCCTTGTTCATTACCGGTGCTCGCTTTGGATTCATCCGACGATTCTAAAATAAATGTAACTTTTTCGCGTGTTTTAGTCTACAAATTAAAGTTCAATCTCTCTACTCGATGTGTACGTTGTTTTTACTCTACTAAACTATTTTACAACTCCAGTTGTATCCCAAATATGAAAGGATAAAACACAAGCAAAGGCGTTAGTGGAGGAGCAGACACTGAACAGAGCAGGTTGAGTCTACGCGGTTCTCATGCTGCGGTTAAATGCGCTGCGGATCATTGTCGATCACAGTCAGATTGTGTGAGTCCAGATTCACTCAGAGAAATCATGGCAGAAACCGCTCCAGCATCCGCGACCAAAGCGGCCAAGAAGAAATCAGCAGCCAAAAGCAAGAAAGCAGGTCCAGGCGTCCGCGAGCTGATCGTCAAGGCTGTGTCCGCATCTAAAGAGAGGAGCGGTGTGTCCCTCGCCGCCCTGAAGAAAGCGCTCGCTGCCGGTGGATACGATGTGGAGAAGAACAACTCCCGCGTCAAGAGAGGGAAGTTCAGTGATTGGTTTAAAACTTATCACAGTGTAAACCAATGGGCGACTGGCACTCTCGTTTAAAGCTAGTATGAGCCGTCACTTATCTTCTTCATTCTGTTAATTTCGTCAGAATATTCTCTTTTAGTTGCTGATTTTAATAATGAGCGGAAGAGGTAAAACTGGTGGAAAGGCTCGCGCTAAGGCCAAGAGTCGCTCTTCCAGGGCGGGACTGCAGTTCCCCGTCGGCCGTGTTCACAGGCTTCTCCGCAAAGGCAACTATGCCCAGCGCGTCGGTGCCGGAGCTCCGGTGTATTTGGCCGCTGTGCTCGAGTATCTGACCGCTGAGATCCTGGAGTTGGCTGGAAACGCCGCTCGGGACAACAAGAAGACCCGCATCATCCCTCGACACCTGCAGCTGGCGGTGCGCAATGACGAGGAGCTGAACAAGCTTCTGGGTGGCGTGACCATCGCTCAGGGTGGTGTGTTGCCCAACATTCAGGCCGTGCTGCTGCCCAAGAAGACCGAGAAGCCCGCGAAGGCCAAGTAGACTGACGGAAGATTCTCTTCAAACCAAAGGCTCTTTTAAGAGCCACACAATTTTTCCAAGAAAGAGTGTTTGCATTTGTCCGATTTTTATTTAATTTTTCTATAAAAGTTCGTTTGTTTAAAAAAGGTAAAATATGGCAGAAGATTTCCCATGAATTGACAGTCCTTGTAGGCTACCACTACTATACAATGCTGACTAATATAAACGAAATTTCTTACAGAAACTAACACTTAAATGTCTGAGATTCCATTCATAAATCAGTTTGTTTATATATATATAAACATTTTTGAATAGTTTTGTTTCATTAAATTTTTTATATAAACGAAATGTCTTATGGAAACTAACACTTTAAGTTTCATTTAAATGTGATTAGAAATGCATGTCCCTAGAGAATTTTAATAAGTAACATGTTTTATTATCCGGTCTCCCTACACTATTTGTAAGGATTTAATGAATGTTTTATGAAAGTGTATAGTTTTATTAGCATGGCTAAAAATATTTAACTGATATATTGATATCAATACAAACAAATAATTGTAACATAACGTGGTTAAGTATATGTACTACTTATCTCAGTTTTTAATATTAGTGTCACAAGTCCAACTCTACACTATCAATAATATTTTAAAAATCAATCACGGGTTTTGTTGTGCAAATTAATTCCTGATTTCGCCTATTCTATTCAAAGAGACACAAAGGATGTTTGGGCGGGAACCACAAACTCTTGTGTCTTCTTTGAAAACAGGAGGCGCACAGCCATTGGCCAACTGTCATTTACAGACGCCAGACAATAACCAATCAAATGCTTCTAAAGCAAAGACATCCAATGAGCGCTTGGCAGCCCTAGGCTTAAATCGCGCTGTGTTCTAGTGAACTATTCATTCATTCGTCTTCTTGTTCACAGTAGTAACTGAACTGCATTAAAACAATGGCTAGAACTAAGCAGACCGCTCGTAAATCCACCGGAGGAAAAGCCCCGAGGAAGCAGCTGGCCACTAAAGCCGCCCGTAAGAGCGCACCCGCTACCGGTGGCGTTAAGAAGCCTCATCGTTACAGGCCCGGTACCGTGGCGCTGAGAGAGATTCGCCGTTATCAGAAATCCACTGAACTGCTGATTCTTACATCAAGACAAACAAAAAATGTATTACAAGTTTTTTTTAAATTGTTTGTTAACATGGGCAAACTGTGTTATGTGCTAATTTGCATAAATACCACAACAGATCTAAACATTGGGTATTGCAGGTGAAAATGACTTGTTGAATCTTGTTGACATATAACAGGAAGAAGTGCTTTAAACCAGCCTTTATTAATTATTATTGCAGAGATGAGGTTTGGGGCTGGGTCCATGGGACTGTTTCTGGGGATTCACTTTTTATTTTACTTACCTTATGTCTTCTGCATTCTCCTTACTCTCGTCTCCTGTTCTTCCCTCAGACTCGTCCCCCAGAAGCAGTCCCACGAACCCAGCCCCAAACCACATCTCTTGGCCATTAGAGAAACTCTGAAATAAATCTGAGAGGAGAAACAATTGAGATCAGAAATGAACAACTAACGTCCTGAAGAGAGTTACAGGAGAGAGCAGAGACAAACACTCACAGGATCTCATGACAAGATCAAACTGTTGCTTTAAGATGTTTGTGTGACGTTATGTGTCCGTTTATTTCTGTTTCCCATCACTTTACTACAGAGCAGCTTCACATCAGTGCGTCTGTCATTTTATTACTGAACCAGTTTTGAAGAGTTTGTCTTTTCATATTTGTGGACTGAAACCATTGAAGATGTTTCTCCCTGTTTTGCTCTGCTTGTGTTTCTGGCGTCTGGATGGTGAGTTTAAATGTGTTTTTATGGCTTCAGTTGCTTCTCTTCTGGTACCATGTAATAAATTACAGGTTAATTTAGTTCGAGAGGATCAACATTCACTGTTATTCTCATATAGAAATAATTGAACTGTGATTTTACTGTCAGATCAAGACGTAGAAGGAAAGAAAGGCGCTGGTGAAGATCTTCCACTAAGGCTCAACTCCCTAAGAATGGGCTGATTCATCGTGCACAGCAGTTAAAAAGAATTATCAGACAAGTTGAATGATTAAATAGGAAAGTAATACACATTGCAAACAGTTTTATGGTTGAAAATGAAATAAACATCTCAAATGAGGATGTGTTTAACTTGCAGGATAAGCTCAAATTACTAAAGCCTAATTTGAGCGTGGCCTGCGAACTTAAGAGTCATTGTTAGAGGTGTTACATGTGTGGGTGTATGTGGACTCGATATGTTTAGGACCACATGTATTTTTAAAGGAAACTGTGAACATCGTTCACCTTAGACCTAGAAAATGTGCGAAACTAGAGAAAGGTCAAAAGGGCTGCGGTAGTCAAACTTACCAAATAAAGCTTTTGTGTATGTGCTGCATAAAATAGGTGTGAAAAGAAAATAGATATTTTCAATATTTGCTTCTGCAAGCTAAGTCCAAAGTTTGACCTTATAAGGGAATTAGCTGTATTATAGCCTAATGACAGCCATAGTTAAAAGACGGCCCAGAACAGTTAGTATACAAAGCTTTGGAGTGGTTTTTTTTCGGGGCCACATCTCGGGTGAAGACTTTTACGTGTTTATGTTATTTTTGCCTTTTTAATTTTTTTGTCTTTGTATTATTCTGAATCTTTTTTTTAAATAAAACGAAATCATGTTTTGGTGATTCGTAAAACTAAGAGTCTAAGAGTAATTTTTCCCTATCAATATTTCATGATTTTTGTAATGGGATATTACAGTTTTTCTCGATTGCTTAAACACATTTCTTGAAACTATGCCTCGTATTCTCAAAACTGTAAACACAAATCCATAACAAATCCATTTGCAGGTCAAAATGAAGCTCTAGACTCAAAACCATTCACTCTTGCTGAAAAACCAAACTTTGCCCTCAGACAGGACACACAAGCCCTCAAAATCACACACACTACAACATAGTCTTACACACTGGTGCGATAAATTCAAAACAACATTTCCAAAACTGGTAAGTTATGTTGCTTGTGGTTCCTCCCCCCCTCACAAACCTTTTCACATGATGAACACAAAAGATACAACCAATGGATACATTGGCACATTTTTATTCATTCATTACTACACAGTACAACACACACACACACAACACACACACACAACAAAACAAAACAAAACAAAACAAAAAAAATCTGTTTATTTTTATTCTCTCCTCAAAAATTTTGTTTATATTTACTTACAGTAAGATGTGATTCTCTCCTCTAAAAATGTTTTTATATTTTTTTACAGTAAGATGTGTGTGACCATCATATGACAGTAAAAGAGCACACACAAACCTTATTCTAATATGGAATTGTATTGGAATGGTAAAGAGTGTTGGGACGTGACAGGAGAGCCTCCACTCAAGGAGACAATATGACGAACATGTCTAAGAATGTTCCACATATTATGGTTGAAATACCATCATTGGCCTAGAAAGATAACATTCTGGGAGTCAAGACCATAAAGGATGAAGGATGCCCTCCCTTCACTATCACACTCTGCAACCACTCTGTGTGACTGTACGACTGCTGGCCTTTTCTTGCAAGAAAATACACCTCATCAAAGACTATTGGAAATGTTTGTCTTTTATTCAGTGCTAGAATTTAGTTTGCCACCACACCTCCCTGAAGGTTCTCGAGGCGACGGTAAAGCGACTCAAATTTGGCCTTACTCGTAGCCCAGCCTCCCTCATAGTCATAACATTGATAAAATCATGGGCAACTAGAGTGGCTTGAATTTCATCTGAGACTGCTTGCCTTCATGCCCTTGCCCTTCGTCCTCCTCCTCCTCCTTATCCCTCCTCGATCTCTTCCTTCATGTCTTTCTGGATGCATTGTTCCAAATGTCAATAAACTGATTTGGGCCCTTTTATCTATCTATTGAAGGATCTGATTGATGTGTGTTAAATTCTGACTCTTAGTGTTTCCACTTGGGTAATTGTGTGCTAACTGAGCTGAAGCTGTGCTGACTTGAGTGAACAATATTGAATGCTAGTGCTTTATACATGACAACATGGTCTAGGCCAGGGAACGACAAACTGGCCCGCCAGCAATATTTTCTGGCCCGCCGGATTATTTTGGAAGTCCTAAATGCTGCACAAAACTCTTCCACTACTTGAGAAAAGCCGTAGTCGCGCGGCGATTTCACCCCCGCATACTGTGTGAAACGCCCATAGGGAATCATGCGGCGCGGGATTACATTTTAAAGTATAACTGTGCGTTCACACCGGACGCGAATAGCGCGTCAAATTCACTGGAAAGTAAGGCTTTAACAAAGAAATGGTCCCTTAAACTATTGGCTTCAGTGACCCTATATGTTTTAACACGTTGAAGACCTTTCTAAAACACAAACCAAGTCCCTATTTCATTTCTGGAAGCTGGGCTAAATGAGCAAGCACTGTTACTGCATTCAGATATCAGATACAGACATTAGAGAATACATGAAAAGAACATTTCAGTAATCACACTGGTAATTTCTATAACAAAGTAAAATCTCCAGAGAAGTCATACAACTCATTTGATAATTAGAAGGAAAAATATTGATTAATAACTTGATTATAATTACTCATAACACATACATTGAAGCAGCAGTGGATTCCAGAATCCCCTCCCTTCAAAGCAACCCTCTGGTCCTCTTCGTTTAGGAGTCACACTTGTTTCCTTCGCAGTCAAAAGTGACCGAAGCTTTAAAATGTTTTTTTTTTTTTTCAGGAAAACCAATGTAATATATTTTTGTTAACAATATTTTTTTTTCCGATTATTATTTAGAATTTTGAAAGGTTTCTATGGTACTATTCAATAATTATATATATTTTTTATGAGATATTTTTTCCATTAGAATTAATAATTTTATTTTAATTTGTATTTTTTTTCAATAAGTGCAACTTTTCACATTAAAATAGAGTGCAGGCCTTTACAATCCATTTTTTGAAGTGAGAAAAGCCCCATCCAGTGGCGTTAAAAAAGTAGAAACGGGTGTTATGTCATGTAACCGCCTGTAGGCTATACTGTAGCTCCCTATATAAATACATAGAGAGGCTTTTTGATTCCCACTGTTTGTTTGTTTTTTACATAATTTCTCCATTTAAAAAATAAAAATAAAAATAAAATAAACTTAAGACATTCTAAAAGACTACTACTTTTTGCCAAGGTTTAGATATTTTTGTTAGATAAGTATCAGGTTTTGCATTATGATTACAATCAAACAATAACATTTGTTTAGAAAGGGAACACAATGCAAGCATTTTTGTTACTCAGTATTTGATAATTTAAAAAATCTGACAAAATAAGGGATGGATATAGTGATAATTCAAAACACTTTATACAGACATTTGCAATTAATTGGTATTTTATTCAGTTTAATTCTGTAAATGGTAATATAACTTCATAAGGGAACAGCAATTATGATCTAACAGCAAAAACATAATAAAATAACAACAGCAAACAATCATTATAAAACTGTAGGTTAAAGAAGAGGAATAAAAATGTAATAATAATAATAATAAATATTATTTTAACTATATACATACAAACTGTAATTATTTAATTTATTGTTGCATATGCAACAGATATCAGGAACTCATATTATGCTAAAATAAGAGCAAACAATAATTATCAAACAGTAAATTGATCAGTAAATTGAAGAAAAAGAAGAAAAATCGAAATACCCATAAATAAATATAATTGTAACTATTTACATTCAAACTGTAGCCTAATTATTTTACACATTGCTTCAGATGCAACAGATAGTACAGAATAAAAACAAAAGATTATTACATGTATTAAGGAGTTTGATTGATTATATTAAAATTTGTGATTCTGTATTCTGTAACACTCTTCTACAATCAAGGCTAGACAACCAATTAATATTTATGCAAATAACACACAAAACATACCTAGAATTCTGTCATTTATGTACATGGACAAACAAACTGTTAATAAGAAAAAATATAATAAACACAAATTAATATACTTACATGGTTCTTTTAATAACAAAATGTGCACAACATATTGCGCCGACTAGTACGATACAAATACTGACAATGCATACGAATCGCAGTGAATACACGTATGGTAAGGTAGCACTATAAGCTCAGGTCAAGCTCATCGGATAGCTATGATAATAGCATTAGCCTACTATTCTAACCAAAAACACTAAGCTAACTAAAAACGAACGAAAAATGTTTAATTTCACAGTCTATAGCTTCGGATATACACTAGTATATGAAACATATAAGTTAAAATACATTAATTGTCGTTATAACGTAGTTCAAATGACTTCTTATAAAGTGATTTTGTGTAATTTGTAACCAGGCACTAAAGCGAATAACGTTATTATCACATAAAACGTGCTTTGAACCAATCAGATTGCTTGAGTCCTAAGGTGGGACTCATCGCTTCACCACATCTGCATCCTGGCTTTTTCACTTACAGCTCCCGATTTGTTTCTGCAAGGTTTCTTTCTTTAACGATTGGAATTTTCCTCCAATAATTTACTCAATTCCTACCGCTAGAATCTTCCTCCATCTCCGGATCACTTCAAGTACCAACGTCACTTCCCTCCATCAACGCTCCAGTCACAGTCCAGTGTTGTCTTGTCAACCGCCCGACCCTCCACTTGGAGAGTAGCGTGTTGATTGACGTTTAGCAGAACCGCCCATGCATCTGGTTTCAACTAGGTCCGCTAGCCGACTATAAACTACTCTTCTCCACAGCCTTTTTCTAGCTTCTGTTGGAGTGACTTGAAGAGTATCTGTCGAAATGTCTGGAAGAGGAAAAGGCGGTAAAGGACTCGGGAAAGGAGGCGCTAAGCGTCACCGAAAGGTTCTTCGCGATAATATCCAGGGAATCACTAAACCCGCTATTCGTCGTCTTGCTCGACGTGGCGGCGTCAAGCGTATTTCTGGCCTGATCTATGAAGAGACTCGCGGTGTGTTGAAGGTGTTTCTGGAGAACGTCATTCGTGATGCTGTGACTTACACTGAACACGCCAAGAGAAAGACCGTCACCGCCATGGATGTTGTGTACGCGCTGAAGCGACAGGGACGCACTCTGTACGGGTTCGGGGGTTAAGAGATTTACGAAGAAGAAAAACCCAACGGCTCTTTTAAGAGCCACCCACATTTACACACAAAGATCAAGTTTTCATGTGGTGAAAAATAAATTTAAGTGTTATTTTTATCGAGATTATTGTGAGTTATTTATGGTGTTTCCATTTAATATTAAGTGTTACATCATTTTCAGTGGTCATTGTATAATTTAAATATTATAATAAAATAACGTATATGGCGCTTTCATATGTATTGCACAACCAAAGCACTTTACAGTTAAATCAGGGAATCTCCTCTTCCACCACCAGTGTCTGTGAAGCATCCACTTGATGATACAACGGCGCCAGCACACACACCGAAAGACAGACACACCAGCTATAGGTGGAGATTATGGAGAGGAGAGCGAGAAATGGAGTCTATTGATAAGGGCCAATGGATGGAATTTGGCACCGTACCTCCAGAGTTAGATTCCTACTCTTTACGAGATGTGCCATGTTTTTTTGTAAAAAAATTTTTTATGACCACAGAGAGTCAGGATCTCGATTTAACGTCTCATCCGATTCCTAGGGATAATGTATGAAATAAACGGGGGGTAATGTGATCTTGTGTTTATATAGTATGAATTATGTGTATTTAATTGATGTTTTTTAATTTGATTAAACCACTGAAATTATCAATAATGTACTTTAAATATTTGATACTGCATTGCATTCCGAAAAATGCGGGATAATGAAACAAAGAACAAACAATAGAATGGGGGATGGTAGTAGGGCATGAGGCGATGGGCGGATCAACATTTTAAAGTCTCTGATTGGCTGTCTAACAACTAAAGGAAGCCAATGAAATCATTCTATGGGTTGGTCCAGGAAAACTAGCAATCAGAGAAGGACGTACTTCCCTTTGGAAATTAGCATAGAGCAGTGCATAAAAGCCCGCCTCTTGCAGTACAGCTTATTGTGCTTTGAGTTAATTGATTGAAGCATCATGCCTGAACCAGCGAAGTCTGCACCCAAGAAGGGATCGAAGAAGGCCGTCACTAAAACCGCCGGCAAAGGCGGAAAGAACCGCAGAAAGTCCAGGAAGGAGAGCTACGCGATCTACGTGTACAAAGTCCTGAAGCAGGTTCATCCCGACACCGGGATCTCCTCCAAGGCGATGGGAATCATGAACTCTTTCGTCAACGACATCTTCGAGCGCATCGCCGGTGAAGCGTCTCGTCTCGCTCACTACAACAAGCGCTCCACCATCACATCGAGAGAGATCCAGACCGCCGTGCGTCTGCTGCTGCCCGGAGAGCTGGCCAAACACGCCGTGTCTGAGGGCACAAAGGCTGTGACCAAATACACCAGCTCGAAGTAGAGGAGTCGGCTCAACACACACACACAAAGGCTCTTTTAAGAGCCACACATGTTGTCTCTAAAGAGCTTTGATCTTACATTATCTTCTCAGACAAAATTAAAACCTATCATCCGTCCTTCTGTGTTTATTGCTGATGAAAAAGTTACAAGCCTTTTTCTTCTGATTAAGATTAGTCGGTGCCGGAGCTCCGGTGTATTTGGCCGCTGTGCTCGAGTATCTGACCGCTGAGATCCTGGAGTTGGCTGGAAACGCCGCTCGGGACAACAAGAAGACCCGCATCATCCCTCGACACCTGCAGCTGGCGGTGCGCAATGACGAGGAGCTGAACAAGCTTCTGGGTGGCGTGACCATCGCTCAGGGTGGTGTGTTGCCCAACATTCAGGCCGTGCTGCTGCCCAAGAAGACCGAGAAGCCCGCGAAGGCCAAATAGACTGACGGAACTTCTCTTCAAATCAAAGGCTCTTTTAAGAGCCACCCAATTTTTCCTCGAGAGAGTTATTTAATAAATTATACCACCTATTTAAGTTGGCATCAGCTCAGCATTGAATTAAATCCGTTTTGTACCACACGTTGCCAATATTGTTTTAAAAATAAACTTAGATTTCATACAAGTATTTTTTTTAATGCAAATAACACGCTGCATTATGAACATATGGCGCTGGACAAAACACGTTTTTTACTGTATATAAAAGTTGAGACGCAAATACGAATTAATAGATCACCAATTTTTTATATTAACATAAATCGAACAATTTTGGGTTATGATACATAAATATAAGACTGATTTAATCTATTTTCTAGCTTTGTCTTTGTGTACCCGAAAAAAAGACAGCTTGAAAGCAGGAGGCGCACAGCCATTGGCCAGGTCCAGAACACCAACTTGTGCGCCATCCACGCCAAGAGAGTCACCATCATGCCCAAAGACATCCAGCTGGCCCGTCGCGTCCGCGGAGAGCGCGCTTAAATCCACAGCAGTCACACAAACCCAAAGGCTCTTTTAAGACTCAATGAAAGATGATTTCCATATTACAGTGTTTTTAATTAAGAACTTCTTTATGCCATGGTGGTCTTATAAAATGCAATTTTTATATATTATTTAAATCTAAAAGCAAATTAAACGAAATGAATGGTGGTTTAAGTTTTAGTGTTATGCTGCTATGTTTAGTTATTATATCGTTTTTATGTTAGTATGTATAGTTATTAACCCTCATTCTCTCCTACCTGTGACAAATCCTTCCCTCGCGGGTCAAAATGACTGAAGCCCTTAGATTATACCTTTCTTTTGTCTAGAAAGCTTATATCATTTGTAAAATGTCTATTTTTTTAACGCATTTAAATGTATTTGTATATACTTAAGTTAAATTATATCGTTATCAATATTACTTCAATTCTATTTCCTTCCACTAGTATACAGCATCAAAAGACAGACCTCGACTTGGAAATGCGTAACTGGTGACGTTACTAGAACCGCCCCTGAATGTGGTTTCAACTAGGTCCGCTAGCTGATTATAAACTTCTCTTCCCTAGTGGTTCTTCTATCATCTGCTGTTGTGGATTGAAGAGTATCTGTCGTCATGTCTGGAAGAGGAAAAGGCGGTAAAGGACTCGGGAAAGGAGGCGCTAAGCGTCACCGAAAGGTTCTTCGCGATAATATCCAGGGAATCACTAAACCCGCTATTCGTCGTCTTGCTCGACGTGGCGGCGTCAAGCGTATTTCTGGCCTGATCTATGAAGAGACTCGCGGTGTGTTGAAGGTGTTTCTGGAGAACGTCATTCGTGATGCTGTGACTTACACTGAACACGCCAAGAGAAAGACCGTCACCGCCATGGATGTTGTGTACGCGCTGAAGCGACAGGGACGCACTCTGTACGGGTTCGGGGGTTAAGAGATCCACGAAGAAGAAAAACCCAACGGCTCTTTTAAGAGCCACCCACATTTACACACAAAGAACAAGTTTCCAAGTGGTTAAAAACTATATGAAGTGAAGATTAACGAGATTGAGTTATTTTTTTTATTTAATTTAATTAAATTTTTACATTCAGTGATAAAATCGTTATTGTAACATTCCCACTGGTCGTTATGTGGCAAATTAATATGCCACAATTATTTGTTTTTATGAAATATGAATTGTTTTCAAGTTGATTAAACTGAAATTATCAATATTGTACTTTCAATATTTAATACTGCAGTGCATTGCATTACGAAAAATGCGGGAAAATGAAACAAAGAAACATGATAGAATGGGGGATGGAAGTAAGACATGGGGCGATGGGCGGGATTAACATTTAAAGCCTGTGATTGGGTGTCCTACAAGTCAAGGGACTTTAAATGTAGCCAATGAAATCATTCTGTGGGTTGGTCCAGGAAAACTAGCAATCAGAGAAGGACTTAATTCCCTTTGGAAATTAGCATAGAGCAGTGGATAAAAGCCCGCCTGAAGTAACACAACTTTATTGTACTTTGAGTTTCTCTGCCTGAAACAGAATGCCTGAACCAGCGAAGTCTGCACCCAAGAAGGGCTCGAAAAAGGCCGTCACTAAAACCGCCGGCAAGGGCGGAAAGAAGCGCAGAAAGTCCAGGAAGGAGAGCTACGCGATCTACGTGTACAAAGTCCTGAAGCAGGTTCATCCCGACACCGGGATCTCCTCCAAGGCGATGGGAATCATGAACTCTTTCGTCAACGACATCTTCGAGCGCATCGCCGGTGAAGCGTCTCGTCTCGCTCACTACAACAAGCGCTCCACCATCACATCGAGAGAGATCCAGACCGCCGTGCGTCTGCTGCTGCCCGGAGAGCTGGCCAAACACGCCGTGTCTGAGGGCACAAAGGCTGTGACCAAATACACCAGCTCGAAGTAGAGGAGTCGGCTCAACACACACACACAAAGGCTCTTTTAAGAGCCACACATAAATGTTTAAACATTTTCATCACTTTCCCACCTCTCAATACAGTGCCCAAGTTCGCTTCGTCCAATCAATCATCAGAATGCACAAGTAAGTATTTAGCAAAAGAATAAAACATTTCAGTTCTTGTTAACCCAAATTATTGGAAATGCAAGTGGTAATAGCTTCCGATATTGAATGTGTGTCAATGCTGTCAGCATCAAACGTTATCACAGATGTGTGGATGAATCAAATCACTGTAAACCTGATTTAGCCCCAACTTGGTTTTTTATTTTTTATTTTGTAGTAATAGTTATAGGCTAATATATTATTCCTGACAGGCAAGTATAAACTACTTTAAAAACCTGTTAAATATACTATTTGCATTTTAGAAAGAGGGAAAAAAAAATAAGTCAAGAGGTCTAAGCCACATCCAACGACTGTAAAGTGGAGGCGAAAGCAGCTGACTACTCACGTTAGCGGTAATCATTTTCCTTTGCATCCAATGCAATTTGGATTCCGTTCCAACCACTCTACCGAAACAGCCAACTGTTATTTTATTGAAAATATAAAATCAAAATTAGATGAAGGTGGCGTAATAGGAGCAGTATTTTTGGATCTAAAGAAGGCTTTTGACACAGTAAGCCATGAGGTACTCCTCTCAAAGCTATTATATTTAAAGTTTTCTAAAGACGCAATTAAATGGATGAACTCGTATTTAACAAACAGGAAGCAAAGTGTACGTATTGGCAATGCACAGTCTACATACCGACATTGTAATATTGGCGTTCCCCAAGGGTCAGTGTTGGGCCCAATCTTATTTAGCTTGTATTTTAATGACCTACCCTTAGCCTGTCCCACTATCAGCATACAGATGTATGCTGACGACACAGTTCTATATGTGCATGCAAAAAATAAACAACAAGCTGCAGACAAACTAACAGCAGCCATGGCACAGGTTTCGAACTGGCTAAATAATTCATGTTTACACCTGAATGTAAAAAAAACTGTGTGTATGTATTTTTCATAAAGGTGCTCTTATTAACGTTATTCTATTACCATAGATTAAAAAGCTCCACAGTCCACACACACACAAATATAACGTTAGGCTACAGCAACGTTCGATTTTCTTAAATTACAGAACCATAATAAAAAATATGGCTTTGACCTACCTGAACGACGCGGGAATTTTGGAGAATGCAATATATCGCTTCTCTATTTGGTCCGTGGGGAGTTGTTGGCATTGAGGAAATTATCGCCCCCTACTGATACTCAACCTTCATTCATGCGTGTCATTTTCACGCCTTGAGGAGGCAAAGCGTGACATTGACACGCATCCGCTAGTGGACCAGCGTGTGTATTACACGCTTCAGCGTGATACCGGGTTGCTTTATGCATGCTATGATCTTTTCCCATATGACATATTGCTTTACAAGCAGGTCCCAAGCGAACACTACAACTCTGAAACCAATCGAGTCACTGTACAAACAGACTATAAAAGCTCTTGATAGAAAGGTTAAAATACAATCTATTCACTTTAGACAGTTTAATTTTTTTTAGATGCTTGCCTTGTTTACAAGGTGTTATATGGGTTAGCTCCTTCGCCACTTAACCAGTTCATAAAGCAGAAAGACAGTAGAGGTAGGGTAACAAGGGCAGTTAGTAGAGGGCACTGTATTATACAACACAGGCCTAGTAAACTTGGACAGACAACATTCTCAGTTAGAGCTACACGCTACTGGAATAGTTTACCTGTTGAATTGAGAGAATACAATAATTATTAACTTTTAAACATAAACTTAAGACATGGCTTAAGGCACAACAAACATGTAACCACTAGCAATTTACATATACATTTCTTTTAACATATTGCACTTATGTAACTTTTGTAATGTATTATCTTGTATTTCATCTTCTTGCATTATTTGATCAGGCACTGTACTGATGATACTTGTTTTTTTTTTGTTTAGTAGTTTTATTTGAACATGTAAATAAAAATATATATATACAAACATGCATACATATATAAAATTAAAATAACAGCTAAATAAAGTCATGTACTTCTCAGCACAATCTTCCAAATTATTGTAAATAATTCAAATTAGAAATTTCCATGTCCAAAAGGAGTAGGAAGAAGTTCATAACAAACATTTCAGGTCCTACCCCCTTTCTTTTTTCTTTATCCTTTAGTTAAATACAAAACAATTTGATGCTTCTCTTATACATACATCTTTACATACACCGTATATCTACCTACCTACTATACACATAAACCCATGCATTCACATAGATACCGATGCATACATACATGCATACGCACACATTCCCATTTTTTTTTCCTTTTCTTCTTTCTTTTCCATCTATCTTCTTCATTACCATCTATCAAATCAAATAATAACACCATACTAGACTTAATATAGATCAATGAACCTGTATACAATACTATCCCCTTGAGTCATTTTCGTATTTATTTAATATATTTAGTTTAATAGTCTTTTAAAATGACTCATTGTTAAACTTGTTTTCATCTCTTCACTGCAGTTGTTCCATACATTAACTCCTTTGGTTATGATGCAGTGATGGTGATTATTTACTTTATACATAATTTGTGCAGTTTTGAAGTCAACAATATCTCTGAATTTTAGTGCTTTTAACTTAATAAATAGTGGAGTAGTTGGTGCTCTATAAGTGGTTTTATTTACAATTCTTAAGGCTCTCTTTTGTAGGATAAATATTGGTTCAGTGTTGGTTTTGTAAGTGTTTCCCCATACCTCCAGACAGTAAGTAATGTATGGAAGTATGAAGGAACAATACAACATGTACAATGTTTGTTGATTTAATAAGTAATTGATTTTATACAATATAGCAATGATTTGGATATTTTAGCCTTAATATAATGTATATGTGGCTTCCAACATAATTTTTCATCAATTATTACTCCTAGAAATTTCAGTTCTTTAACTCTTTCTATTTCAATATCATTTATCATAAGCTTTTTGTTTAAAGTTGTGCCACGATTACCAAAAATTATAAATTTAGTTTTACTTAAGTTCAATGTTAGTTGATTTGCATCACACCAGCTCTTCATCTTTTGTAATTCATTTTCCACTTTATCCAAGAGTTGCTCCAGATTTTCCCCAGAACAGATTAAATTAGTATCATCAGCAAATAAAATGGTTTTCAGTGTTTTTGACACCTCCCATACATTATTAATATACAAGTTAAACAACAATGGTCCCAACACTGACCCCTGGGGTACCCCACAGGTAATTTTCTTTGACTGTGAAATATGGTTTTGCAATTCAACATATTGTTGTCGATTATGTAAATAGCTATTTAACCAGGAAAGTGCAGTCCCTCTAATTCCATAGTTGTGCAATTTCATACTCAAGAAATTGTGGTCTACTGTATCAAATGCTTTCTTAAGATCCAAGAATATCCCTACTGCATATTTTTTTTGTTCTATTGCTGTTGTTATTTCTTCCACAAATTGAATAAGTGCATGTGAGGTTGTCCTATTAGTCCTGAAACCATATTGCTGATCACACAGTATATTATGTTTAATAATGAAGTTATCGAGCCTTTTAGAGAATATTTTTTCTAATATTTTTGAAAATTGGGAGAGCAGTGAAACAGGTCTGTAGTTTGAAAGTGTATGTTTTTCACCAGCCTTATTATTGGTATCACTTTTGCCATTTTCATTTTTTCTGGAAAGACTCCAGTTTTCAGAGATTGATTACATACATGCATTAGAGGTTTAACAACACAACCAATAATACTTTTTATGATGAACATATCAATACCATTCCAATCAGTTGACTTTTTACTCTTAAATGTTTTAACAGTCTCTATAATTTCTTTTTCATCAGTTTCCCTAACAAACATAGATTCATAATATTTACATTCTTGCTTAGCACATCATTTATACTGCCAGTCTCTGCAAACCCCTCAGCCAAACCTGGACCAACTCCAACAAAAAAATCATTAAATTCATTTGCAGCTAAGGTCATGTCCTTAACTTCTATATTGTTTCTTGTCAGAAAATAGTTAGTGTCTCCTGTTTTGCCTTTTTTATTCTTGATAATTTCATTCAGCACTTTCCAAGTGTTTCTTATATTGCTTCTGTTGTCCTCCAGTAGTTTACTATAATAATTCTTTTTATTGCTTCTCATGATTCTGGTTAGTTTGTTTTTATATATCTTATATTTATTTTCTGCTTCTTTTGTCCTCTTCTTTAAGAAATCTTTATATAATACATTTTTCTTCTTACATGCATTTAATATTCCATTAGTTAGCCAGGGTTTTTCATCAGATTTCGGTTTTACTTCTTTCTTTACTACAGGGCAATTTATTTCATAAAGTGATGTTACAACAGTCAAAAATGAATCATAGGCTTCATTCACGTTATCTACGTACACTTTGCCCCAGTGTTGTTTCATTAAATCCTCTTTGAATATATTGATGTTTTCTTGGGTTCTGTGTCAGGTAATTGTGTATATTTTGTTGTCTTTCCTGGTCCTGGTGTAGCTATGTATGTTTGCAAAAACTGGCAGATGGTCACTAACGTCGTTTATTATTAGTCCACTTTCAACTTTATAGTCAATGACGTTGGTAAATATGTTATCAATTAATGTAGCACTATTTATTGTAATTCTGGTTGGTCGAGTGATTGAGGGATACAAACCGGTACTATACATCAAATTAATGAACTCTGTAGTTTTGTTGTGGCTACATCAGACAAATGTTTGCCATCCAAATTAAACTTTTATGTGATAAACATTTGCTGAAACACAAAGTCCGATTTGTTTTAGATTTACTTCGCAAACGTGAATAAAAGCCGAGCGGAAATGGAGTGAAAAATTGCATGCTAGCAGGCTAACACATTAGCCGCTGATGCTAATCACACATAAACGCTACGAAATAACCACAAACTCCAGCGATTTCGCAAAGAAAAGAAACCAATAAACCACACTTACAGACTGTCCGATACACACGGAGTCGATTGAGTGTGTAAGTATAACAGTTATATGGAACTGAGGCCTGAGAACGTGTATGTGTGTGTGTGTGTATGTGTATGTGTGTGAGGATTTTCAGCATCACATATGCGTTTAAACACATCATACATGAATAAATATGATCGCATATTGTCGAGTTAGTGATGATTATGACAGGTGTTGAGTTCTCTGTACCTTCCAGTTGCCGTAGAGTCGCTTGATGCGGCGATAAAACGCGTCTTTATCCAGATTCACCGCCATAATATCACATCAACACACACACACACTCACACACTGAGAGAACGAACACACACTTATACACACTCTCTCTCGTGTGATTTTCACTATTTCTACTCTCTATCGGACGACAGAACGACAACTAACGAAAATATGAAAAATTTATTTTTCAATAATTTCAAAAGTGTCTATTAAAAAGACGTTATTCTTCTTTAAAATGTAATATTTTCAGTGCTCGTTCGGTCTGTGGTGGTGATGGTGATGATGATGATGTGAATATATCATGTTAAAACACGCATGTGTGTGTTATCTTTAGCTCCTCCCTCTTTCTGCGCGGTATGCATCTATTTAATATTTATTAAATAAATATTTTTGAAAACATGGTATTACCTATTTGTATTCATTTGAATAGTTGTATTAATTTATTTGTGCTATGTATATATTTATTTATTTATTTGAGCTGCCATTTTGTGTATTTATAGGTGATTTGTTTATTATTATTATTATTTTTAACAAAAAATGCGCCAATGATATGTTTAAAATGGATTAAAAACTGAACAAGTCGTACACCTGTGTTCATTTATAAACTATATAGTCGATATATAAAAAGACACCAGGGCACTTATTCTGGCTTTTGTTTTCCTCCCTCACAGAAACTCCCGCCCTGACGGTCGCGTCATCAGGTTAGCGACCAATGACAATAGAAAGCAGCAAGATTTCAGTAAGTTGTTTAAACTGAGCAAATAGAATCACATCTTGGCATAGGGATATGAAGATGTCAGCAGTCTATAAGAGACTTCAGTGTGGAGGCAGATCTTTCCAGTTTTACTCGTCTCACACTGATGTTTCTCTGGATCCCCCTGAAATGAATTGGAGATGCACATGAAACAATATCAACTATTGTCTTTGCCAAGGCAAAGCTTAAAACTAATTACTGAAACGATATAGATACCTTAATAAAATTCTCTGTGAGTATCTCTGCACTCTGCTCAGAACCTAAAGATCGTGTGAAAATATGCCAGTAGTGAGAAAATAATGCAAGTCTGAACATAGTAACTTTAAGCACATATGTGCTCTTAAATACATAAAAATGTCAGTCGCATGTAAACACATAAATGCTAGCGTATAATTGTAATAGTTTTCTTTCCAATTTGTCATTTTAATTATAAACAACATTAAATATGTGAAACTCTTCTTTCATATCAGAATCAGCTTCATATGCTTTGTCAAAAAAACTCACATTATGGCTACTACAAAAACAATCTTAACAAAATTTTTGCACATTTATAATTTGTTTACAGCTTTTATCACTGATCATAGACATTAGGTTTTATATTGGAAAAATCATAATAAATGTGTCAAGGAAATGAACAGTGATCGAGAACCGCAGTTTGAGCCCGACAGAGGCAGTACACACACATGGAGGACAGGAGTGAGGAGAGGAGAACACACACCGGACACACACTGAACAGCAGCATCCAGCAGAGAACACAGTCTAGAGGAAGTGTGGAGGTGATGTCCGAGGGTCCAGAACACAAAGTTATTTTCTGTATATAAAATAAACATAAATAAATCAATGAATGTTGACTTTACAGTCATGAGGTGTAAAGGGTTCAGAACAAGTAGCCACTTGCTAAATATGAAATAAACACAAATGTATCAATTGTTAGTAAAAATATATTTTTGTCCCGTTCATTTTGCTTCTTCAGTGAGAAAGTTCTCCAGAATCACACAAGCAATGAAATAATAATAACTAGCAGAAAGGTTTTCTTACCAGCAAAAGAGAGATGAGTTGTTCGGTTTCCAAAATAGTTCACTTCAGATGAGTAGAGGTTGCCTTTGTCACCTTTATATACCTTAATCTCTATTTCTGCACAGTAATACAGTCCCAGATCAGAGGCACTGATGTTAGTAATATGTAGATCATGAGAATTACTGGAGCGGTTGTAGATAAAGTTGAAATACTGAAATGTCTCTAGATCCAATTTCTGAAAATCTATTACGAGAGAGGGTTGATTTTCATGAGAGCAGTTTCTTATCCATACAAAGCGGAAACCAATAGTTACAGAACGATCACAGTATAGAGTGATGTTGTCTGTAACAAAACACCTGTAAAAGTGCAAAATAACTTAACAAAGCAAAATTTGGCACTTAACTTTGAAATGTACAACCAAACAATTTACATTCGAAAACTGCAAATAGCTAAAACTTTCTCAAAAACATTTTTTTATTCTTACACATAAACACGATGAAAGCATTTCTTGGCCTCTCCATCTCTGTGAGTGACTGTAAATAACTGACACTATGAGGGTCTTACATACGGCAGCTCTCATCTGATTGGTTCACGTCAATGGAAAATCTTTTCTAAAATGTCTCACGTCACAGGGGGTTGTCATTAAATTAGGTCCTTTCTCAAGGGAACTCGCGTTGCGTCGAATTGACGCTATGGGGAACGCTTTGCGTGATGACGTCTTGAAGCACATGTAAAATCAGTCCAATGGTGTGGCGGAACGTCAGAGGCGGGTGACGTCACGTACCAGGAAGCTATAAAAGCCGGCCCAAAACAGAAAACGAAAGCTTTCTGAGTCTTCAGTTGCGCTCTGTGTGAAATCTGTCTGTATATTTGGTGTTGTCTGTCTATATCACATATATATATATATTCAGTATGGCGAGCAAGCAGCAGTTTAGAGTGTGTGTCCATCCCTGCCCGCGTTATTTAACGGGAGGTGATACTCACACTCTTTGTGTTGTTTGTTTGGGTGAGGAGAATGCCCAGTCAGCTCTCGAGGGTAGTGCCTGTGTGCATTGCGACGCGCTTCCATTGCGTACGCTCCGATCCCGCTTGGCTCGGTTCAATCCCGATCGCGATCGCAATCCCGATCGCGTTCCC
>FLSR01000172.1:856874-872185 GCA_900092035.1 Leuciscus waleckii
GTGTGTGTGAGAGTGTGTGTGTGTGTGTGTGTGTGTGTGTGTGCGTGTGAGAGTGTGTGTGTGTGTGTGTGTGTGTGTGTGAGAGAGAGTGTGTGTGAGGCACCTCTGCGTGCTGGATTTGCGCGGGGAACGTGGAGAGTCGTACCTCTGAGGAGGACAGGAAGTGATGCCCCTCGTCGCTGATGGACAGGAAGTTGTCATTGCCTCCTGGGAACTGAGGAAAACACACACACAACATGAGGAACGTATCTTATATCAATGTATAATTACAAACTTTAATAATGTGAATGCTGATGTAAATTGATTAAAACATAACGATGTCTTAATACAGACCCAGGGGAATTTGTTACAAACAATGAACACCATGTTTCTTCTGTAAAGTACCTGGTAAACACTTATATAATTATAAAATTACTATAATCAATCACTTTACACATTTTCAGAATGAGAGGAGAAATGTAATATTTAATAAACAAAAATAAAGGAAAATTAAACATCGAAAATTAAAATATATAGAAGCTTCAAAAAATCTTTTTCATGCAAATTTACAGAAAATGTATAGAAATTGCATTCATAAAGAGCAATTTAATATTAAAAATAATCTACAAATCTACAAAACATAACAATATCAAAATTTAGCTCGAATGTTCTTCAAAAAAATAGAACGTTTTAAAAAAAACTCACGAAAAGCAATTTAACATTAAAAATAATATACAAAAATAAATAAATGTAAAGTATAAATGAGCTTCATGGATGTTCTTCAAAAAACTAAACACAGAAAAAAATTATACACAGATAATTTAAAGACACTGCTCTCAAAAAGAGCAATTTAATATTAAAATTAGTTCACGGAAATAATAACGTCACGCAACTCTGACACACAAAAATATAGAACTTTAAAATATTAAATTCCCAGAAGAAATCAGACTAAATTCCCTGACATTTCCCGGTTTTCCTTGAGCGTGCGCTCCGGTCACCTTCTGCACGGCATCGAATCCGTTAAACGCCTGCGGATCCAGGAACTCCGGGTCACCGGGATTCCCGCTTCCGTCCGAGAGATCTGCGTAAAAATTCAGGTCCATATCGTGCTGAAAAGACCTACGAAACCCGAGGAACGTGAAACTACCTGACGCCAGAACCTGTCAAAACGCACTGAAGCAACTCCGTGACGTCACGAAGACTGAATCGGGCACGCGCGTTCGATCATTCCGCTCGATTTCAGGCCTGCAGTCGCGCACTGCGGTTCCGATCACATGCAAACACAACAGTTACAACCCTTTAAAACACATTTTACGCTCTTAACACTAGAAACAGACACACTGAATCAATCGGGTTTGGTGATTCCGACTCGGGTCCGCATGACGTGAGGTGAATGACAGCACAGCACGTGACAAACCCGTTATACATTAGCACACACAACAACACTCTTCGCGAATTAAGAGAATCAACTGTTGTTATGAAGGCTTTGAAACGCGTTAATAAATACATGCGTTTAAAAACATCCGATCGACTCGCGCTTTTCCAGCTGATCTCAGCGCTGCTCGTGCACGAGCTCCAGGAATCGCAGTCGAGCCGGAATCACGGATCTGACAGTCGAGGGGGGACGACGTCTGATATAACACATAATATAAAGCGATGCGTACTGCAAATGACACTCTTTTATAAACACACAGGGATTCAAATATATCGTAAATACACATAACAAAAGCGAGAAGACTGTAAACATCATTATTAGTAATTAAAAGGTCGTTTAATAAATAATAAAAACCCCGTTGGCGCGCGGTAATGGTATGTCCCACGGCCTATTAAAGAGTAAAACATTACGTGTTCCATATCATGACTATATAATTAATACTTCATTGGCACCGGGCTTATTCTTACACTACATTAAGGCGTTTATGAGTGAATATTTAATCGAATAATTGTGGATATTTGAAGAGGAGTGTGCTGATGGGACTGAATGAGTTTTTACTGATGCTTCGGGCTCTAACTTAGACACACATTCAGCACTTTCTACTGACAGCTTTGTCTTCTTACCTCCATACTCGCCCTGAAATCGACACGCTTTTCTCTCTGTTTGTGTGTGTGTGTTTGTGTGTGTGTCCGATCAAAGCGATTCTCACGGAAAAAACACAAACAAATCGCCCATCATGGCACCCGAGTTTCCGGGTTAGAGATGAGCGGAAGTGACGTAGAGGCCCCGCCCATTACAGAAGCCGTTGGGGTTTTTCCTTCCGTAGACTTTTCTATAATACGGGATGTTTTCAACAAATACTTTTAAATAGTTTATAAATATTAAAATGTATTATTTTATCAAATACACTAAGATATTTTTTTTCTAGTCACATGGTCATTAAATGGCTTTGCTGAGGTAAATGTCAGTAAATATCGAGTCCATTTTTCATAACAATAAATGTAAAATGTTACAACTACTGCATAATTATTAAATTAATTACTATAGAGTGGTAATGGTAATTTAGAACCATAAACAACCCCTGGAAATACAAAATATTAAAAAAGTATTATCGGACTAATATATATATTTCTAGTCACATGGTCATTAAATGGCTTTGCTGAGGTAATATTGAGTCCATTTCAGGCTATAACTACTGCATAATTATTAAATTAATTACTAAATTACAATGTAGTACCATAAACAACCCCTGAAAATACAAAATATTAAATAAAAGAGTATTATCGGACTAAAATATAGTAAAAGAAATTTATACAAAAATGATAAAAATGCACATTAAATAAAAATTATGCCTTATAAAAAAATGAATTAGAATTATTTAATTGTTACTGGACATTTAAAAAAAAAACTGAAATTAAAACTAATTTAAATTTAATATAACAAATGATAATTAAATTTCATAAAACATAATACTGACCCCGTAAATAAAGAATGAGGGATATTTAAACTCAAATTATTAGATATTTTGTTAGCTATTTCACTAACAACAACAAGGTAGAGGGAATCATATTTGTAAGATTAATATAGTTCTGTTTTTAATCATTTATTCCATATTTATCAGAAACATTATTTGTCCATATGAATTTCAAAATGTGTCCACATGAATAAAGGAGTCAGCAGATTCACAGGCGGCAGAAACACCACAAACACAGAGTTTGCATATTTAAAAGAGACGTGTAACTGGTTTTATTATTATTAACGTGAGTAAAACAGCAGAGAACACACACAGATTCACCATCCCTGCACACAAACATATGAGCAACTCATGATAAAAAGTTAAAAAAGAAGAATGCATAACCCTCCACAAATAAAGCGGGACAGAAGCAGGATCACTGCAGGGATGTAAAGCCGGAGCCACGGTGTTAAACACCCGGATCCTCGGGACAGAACAGCGAGTATTGCTACGATGATCTCCATGCGGGACGAACACCAGCCGAGCAGAGCAGGGTCACATGACAGTTATGGAACGCCAAACCTCACATAACAACAAATACATTAATAAACAAGAAATGTAAAAAACGAAACAAAAAAATATTCGAAAAAATGTAAAAAAAAAATATTCCTTATTTATACTTTTTCCTTATTTACGTTCAATTTGATTTTTTCCCACATTTTTTTTTCATTTATTTATTTCCACATTTATTTATGTCTACATTGAACTCGTGGCCATGAGAAAAATATATCACAAATCTCAAATGTCGAAATGTATATTTATGATGATGTGAGGTTTGGCGTTCCACAGACGATCGTCATTCCAGTGTAAATCAGCCCAAATCCCACTTTTGTTCAGGGTCACATGACAATTATGGAATGCCAAACCTGACATAATAACAAATACATAAATAAACGAAGAAATGTAAAAAAAATTTTTTAATAATATAAAATTAAATAAACTAATTATTTCCTTATTTACGTAAAATGTAATTTTTTTGCACATTTTTTTCATTTATGCATTTATTAATGTCGAAATGTATATTTATGATGATGTCAGGTTTGGCGTTCCACAGACGATCGTCACTTCCAGTGTAAATCCCCCTTGTGTCCACATGTGCTCTCCTAGCGTGGCCTATCCTCTGAGTCATTCAGACTCAAGTACACATCATACTTCTGTCAGTCATCTCTAGCATCGCCCGCATCAGCGCTATGATGCGTTACGCTGCACTTCTGGAACATCTGCCACATGAAAACGAGCTCTTTCTGTGTTTCATCACTGAACTCCTGCTCTCACACACACACACACACACACACACTAGGTCCAGTATCAAACGCTTCGGCCCTGAGTCAGTCGCGCGATTGGTCCGTCACATGCACCTGGTTCGATGACATCATATGTGAGCACAGATATTGCTGCATGTCGTCATACGGTTGTGGCGGCGCAGAAACTAAGTCGAATGATGATTATTATTATGATTATGATTATTACGGCGCAGGCGAGAGATGCGGAGGCTGGCAGATTCTCGTCGGTGATCGAGCAGACTAAGACGTACGCATCCCTCTCGCCGCCGTGTGATTGGCTCTCAGGAGTAGATGGTGATGACCTCACTTCCTCCTCCACGCACCAGCAGGACTCGCTCGAGTCCCTCCGTCAACACTTCCAGGAACTCCATGTCTGAGGGAGCGGAGTCAAGGAGCATCAGGAGAGATGAACAGCAGGACACAGCTCATTAGTGTGCGAGATTAGCAAAGCGAGTTGGTGTTAGCTAGCGGCTAACTTTAGTTAATTGTACGTTTAACGACCCACGACTGACCACGGATATGATATATGTTTACAGTTTGATATGATAGAGGACATAAGGATACAGTTCTCGTCCCCGTCCGTGTTCCTGGGCGGCCCGGGCATGTTGAGCAGCACCAGCCGAGCATCATGGGACTTGTTGACGATCACCTCGTTGAGTTTCACTGCCGTGTGCATCCGCCGAACATTAGACTGATCTCTGCCAGAAATATGCACATTAATTACACTTAAATATTCAATATAACATGATATAATAAAACAATATTATTTTGTAATTATAGTAATTATTATAAATATGCTGATATAGTAGGAATACAATTTAAATAAATCTAATCTAAATTAATACAAATAATATTTGATATAATAGCAAACCAATTAAACAAAAATATTGAAATAAATAAATACAAATATTTTTTATTAAATATAATATATTTATAATTGTAATATTTACTATTACTATTTTTTCTTTTTTCTATTTTACTATTATATTTAAGAAATATAATTTGTGAGTCACTTTGGATAAAAGTGTGCCAAAGGAATAAATGCAAATATTATTATAATAATTATAATATTTATTAATAAATTGTAATAATTAATAAAATACATATTTAAATAGTTTATATATAAAAATTAACATTGCAATTTAATAACACTAATTATTATTATAAATATGCTATTATACAATTAAATATTTTAATTTATTAAATATTGAAAATTATAAAAGGATTTTATGTTTCATTATGTTTCTACTAATTGTATGAAACATGAATATTGAGCATGTTACAGCAATAAGAAGGATTTTATGTTTCATAATTTCTAAACTGAGCAAACATTTCCACACCGCTTTGATATATTCTCCATCCTTGTTTAACATGCAGAAAACTTTAAGTAAATCATTCATCTTTGTGAGATTTACATAATTCTGTAGCACTATCAAGACATGAATCAGTCTGACTAGGCAAATAAGATTGACATTGGATTACAAATAAACTGCATTTCTTTACAAATGCATCACATTTGTTTTAGGGACATCATTTGAAAAACATTTAAAAAACATTATTTCAGTTCATTTTGATTTCATGTTGACTTTAAACCCAGTATTTGTTGCTGTAACTCTGAGGGGTTAGTTCACCCAAATATGAAAGTTTTGTCATAATTTACTCACCCTCATGTTGTTCCAAACCTGTTGAACACAAAAGAACCAGACGGTAACCAGACAGTTGACATTAGCCATTGACTTCAATTGTATGAGAAAAAAATTATATGTAAGTCAATGGGAAACTGTTTGGTTACAGACATTCTTCGAAATATCTTCTTTTGTGTTCAGCAGAAGAAAAACGCATACAGGTTTGGAACAACTTGAGGGCAAGTAAATTATCACAGAATTTACATTTGTGGGTGAACTATCCCTTTAGCAAAGCATGGGAACTTTTTTTAAACCGTAAATCATTTTCACATGAATAACAGGAAATCTTGCAACAATACTCGTCATGAGGCAGTGAAATTACATCATATTCGTGTGAGTGCACTAAAGGTAAATTTAGACGCGTGAGACCTTCAAGAGCTTCAGGTGAAAGTGTAAGACTAAAAGTGTTGACTGTGACTTCTCACCTGGCTTTCATGAAGTCCTCGATTTCTTTACATGTCCTTTTGCCATCATTCAAGTGCTGGATGATGCTGTCATATCCAGCTGTGCTGGTGATATCAGTGTTCTGCACACACAATTGAAGAATAAACAGAAAAACACAAAAAACATTCAAGTAACTTCACAAAAGTCACTCAGTTTTTGAACGAGCGACCCAGGAATCCACACAGAGCCACATAGTAGATCACTAATTCCTCCCTCTACTCTTCAGAAACATGGTGGTTTGGACTGTTGACTATCATTAACCATGAGAGCCCATCAGTCTATGTAATTTATAAGTCTGAGGGGCAGAAATAGCATCATACCCAAAGCCACAGTCAACATGAAATATCTCCCAAAATAAAAGCTAAGAAAACAAAACTAAATTGCACTTTAGTGCCTGCTTTGCCAAATAAGGTCTCAAAGATCCCAAGCTGGAATCATGGGCAATAGTTAAAGAACATGCAGGCATATTTGTATTTTCAATGTATTATTATTTTATAAGATAATTTCTGTTTGGGTTGTTTTATGGACTAATGTTACTTGGTTTCTCAGGATGTGCTGACCATACTTCCCTTAAGGGAATTGACGTTGTTTCGATATGTGACAGATGAGCTTAAAATAAAGCGTTTCCTAAATAACGTAAACCACATCAGATAAATTGATTATCATTTAGTATTGTGCAAATAAACAGTATCTTCACTATGTTTCACTAAACATCGACTTCCTATCCCCCCCCAAAAATACAAAACCCTTACCCAAAAATTATCCTTGAAATGTAGTTCTCTCATCACGTCGGCTGCTGTTTGCTCAGACAGAAAGTGACTCTGAAGTTCCGTATCAGACTGTTATAACGCAGTGACTGATTTCACACAGCAGAGATGGTCTGGTGCACATGGAGAGTATAAAACACTCGCCTCAGGGTCCTAAACGCGCATCTTTCACGTCTGTCCGGAGAGCGAAAGTTGCGGTGGAGCAGCAAACGGACTTTTCTTGGACTTTTCCACCACCTAGTGGCCGAACAGTGGAGCTGCAGTTCAAATCGCCTTCGGTGATTTTTCGACTTTTCTTCAACTGAATACAGCATTTGCTTTATAACACCTCTAGTTTATGGATGGATGTGTTAAATACTTCAGATGGTGACTTGCGATGATATAACAAGTTTCTTGTATATTTGTAAGTGCAGATAATGTTTGTTGAAGCAATGATGTATGTATGGTGGACCTGCAAATTCCTTAATTTATATATCAATACCTTATTAGATTTACTACGATAACTAATACTAACATAATTTATAATTAATTACATAATTAATTACATAATAGCATAGGCTACTCAAATGAGACATGTTAACCTAACCCTCTATGGGTACGCATTATGATATCAGTGAGAAAAAAAATATTTGTCATGTTTTTCCTGCTTAAAATTTGACACTATAGCAATATCAATAAACATTATCATAATTTTTTTTATTTTTTTATTAATTATAAGTTTGTTGCCTCAAGGCAACATTGTACCACAATGGACAAATTGAAACATTTGACATTTTCATGAAGAAGAAATAATAATATATTTATTGAAAACATCAATTTATTTAACTAAACACTTGAACAAACAGATTTATCAAGTTTTTATTGAATTACACATTTCATATTTAATAAAAAGTAACATTTATTATCCAGCTGTTGCCCTCAGGCAACATTGTACCATCGTGGAACGCAAGTACTACAAACCATTATATCATCAAGTTATCATATCAAAACATTAAAAAACATCAAAACATGCTGTGTCAAGGTAAAACATTTACAATCACTATAACATTATCCTAATATGAAGGCCAGGCCTCAACAACAGCAAGATCAAACATTTGGAAGACCTCCCCGGCCGACCTAATGACCCGTGTGGGGTCCTCCAGGGGCCCGTCGGGAACCCCCCGAAATACGAGACCCCTACAAGTCCCACTAACCCTCTATTTGTCCGATTGCCCACTATAGTAGACAAATGTCCTGTTGACCCCACCGCCGGTCTCAAGCCACGCCCCCGTCCCACTAACCCACTATTTGTCCGATTGCCCACTGTAGTGGCCAAATGTCCCGTTGACCCTCCCTGACTTGTCCCAAGCCACGCCCCCATCCCACTAACCCACTATTTGTCCGATTGCCCACTGTAGTGGCCAAATGTCACGTTGACCCTCCCTGACTTGTCCCAAGCCACGCCCCCATCCCACTAACCCACTATTTGTCCGATTGCCCACTGTAGTGGCCAAATGTCACGTTGACCCTCCCTGACTTGTCCCAAGCCACGCCCCCATCCCACTAACCCACTATTTGTCCGATTGCCCACTGTAGTGGCCAAATGTCACGTTGACCCTCCCTGACTTGTCCCAAGCCACGCCCCCATCCCACTAACCCACTATTTGTCCGATTGCCCACTGTAGTGGCCAAATGTCACGTTGACCCTCCCTGACTTGTCCCAAGCCACGCCCCCATCCCACTAACCCACTATTTGTCCGATTGCCCACTGTAGTGGCCAAATGTCACGTTGACCCTCCCTGACTTGTCCCAAGCCACGCCCCCATCCCACTAACCCACTATTTGTCCGATTGCCCACTGTAGTGGCCAAATGTCACGTTGACCCTCCCTGACTTGTCCCAAGCCACGCCCCCATCCCACTAACCCACTATTTGTCCGATTGCCCACTGTAGTGGCCAAATGTCACGTTGACCCTCCCTGACTTGTCCCAAGCCACGCCCCCATCCCACTAACCCACTATTTGTCCGATTGCCCACTGTAGTGGCCAAATGTCACGTTGACCCTCCCTGACTTGTCCCAAGCCACGCCCCCATCCCACTAACCCACTATTTGTCCGATTGCCCACTGTAGTGGCCAAATGTCACGTTGACCCTCCCTGACTTGTCCCAAGCCACGCCCCCATCCCACTAACCCACTATTTGTCCGATTGCCCACTGTAGTGGCCAAATGTCACGTTGACCCTCCCTGACTTGTCCCAAGCCACGCCCCCATCCCACTAACCCACTATTTGTCCGATTGCCCACTGTAGTGGCCAAATGTCACGTTGACCCTCCCTGACTTGTCCCAAGCCACGCCCCCATCCCACTAACCCACTATTTGTCCGATTGCCCACTGTAGTGGCCAAATGTCACGTTGACCCTCCCTGACTTGTCCCAAGCCACGCCCCCATCCCACTAACCCACTATTTGTCCGATTGCCCACTGTAGTGGCCAAATGTCACGTTGACCCTCCCTGACTTGTCCCAAGCCACGCCCCCATCCCACTAACCCACTATTTGTCCGATTGCCCACTGTAGTGGCCAAATGTCACGTTGACCCTCCCTGACTTGTCCCAAGCCACGCCCCCATCCCACTAACCCACTATTTGTCCGATTGCCCACTGTAGTGGCCAAATGTCACGTTGACCCTCCCTGACTTGTCCCAAGCCACGCCCCCATCCCACTAACCCACTATTTGTCCGATTGCCCACTGTAGTGGCCAAATGTCACGTTGACCCTCCCTGACTTGTCCCAAGCCACGCCCCCATCCCACTAACCCACTATTTGTCCGATTGCCCACTGTAGTGGCCAATGAGTGAGTGAGTGAGTGAGTCATTGAATCATTCAACAAGTCACTGTTAGTGAGTGAGTGAGTGAGTGAGTGAGTCATTGAATCATTCATTCAACTGACTCGTTCATTCAGTAAGGAGACAGTGCAGTGTGGCGCTCAGAGACGTGAAACAGTCCTGGATCTTTGTCTCTATGGCGAAATGGACAATATTGTGTCTAAAATGTAAGTCACTTAATATTAACTTCTTTTTTATTGACCTGTTGCATAAAATCAACAAATCACGCTTGTAATCGTGCTGTTATCTGGAGAAAGACGGCACTCTTCATGTGATATTAACTACATTAAATGATATAAATATAAAAGATATAGAGACGTATTTCTGCCCTTTATCTTGAATATTGAGGGCATTATAAATGCATTTTAATAGAGTAAGTTACGCAGTGCTCGATGCGCAGTGTATGTGTGTGCTCACCATGTGTGTTTACTCGATAATGTCAGATCGCACATTGTTAAAAAGCAATCACGATATATATATATATATCGCACACCCCGACTACACACGAGCACACACACACTCTTCCTCTAGCCTTCAAACACAGGCTACGTCTGAAGCTCACTAGAGCTGAACAAAAGCTTGAACTCACGTCATCAAAGCTCCAGCGAACTCTCTTCACATCGAGTCCAGGTGAAAGGTCACATGAGCAGATGAAGTGAGCATTTCATATGAACACACACACACACACACACACACACACACACTCTTCGCTCACCTCTCTCTCTCGGTCCGACTTGGAGAGACGCATCTGCCGAAGCATCTGCGATCTCTGCTCCATCATCAGAGTCCTCTCGTACGTGTACGCGCTGATGTCACTGTCGTGCTGAAAGACACACCACGACCTTTAACTCACAAAATCTCACATTATAACATGCTGACATTTTCAACTACAAAACAGGTTTTATTCAATATGTACATGTTTTGAAATTGGTTTATGTACTAATATATTTAAAAGGTGTGAATCCAGTGTTTAATGTTGTTTATGTGTCTATGTGGTGTTTTTAATATGCTTTAATAAGACAAACCATGTGTAAGTTCAAGTCGACACCATTGCTGAGTATTTCCTCCTTAAAACTGCAGTGAACCAAAGACACGCTTTGAAATCGCTGGTGTTTCTGACGTCACAAACTACCTTGTAACCAATCAGATCAACGTGTGATCGTAAACCAGTGGATCTCTGAGCTGAGTGAGTGAGTGGAGGCGGGGCTCATTTGCATATTCATAGAACCACTCATACTAAATGAGCCAAGGGTGTTGAGTTACATTCAAGATATTTTAAGGCAGAGAGGAAAAAACTTAAAAAAATTTTTTTTGGTGATTAAAGATGAGTTTTAAGGGATACAATTACTGACTTACAGGGAGACTTTAATACATACAAACTTGGATTTTATTGGTACGATAATAATGTGTATAAAGACACTTAGGGTTGGGAATAGAAAATTGATTCCAATTCTCAATTCCTGTGACGTTCAGTAGAGTTTATGTAATCAAATTACCTACATTATCCATTTAAAATACGTTACACTTTATTTTAAGGTGTCCGTGTTACAGTGCATTTATGAACTGAGTATTAATACATAACTATGTACTTACTACAGGGTTAGAGTTAGAATTAAGGTTTGCTTTAGGTTATTTGCCTGTAATTATGCATAGTTTACTGTTATTACTACAGTAACTACATGTGACGTGTGTAACAAGCACACATGTTCGCAGAGCATGTCATGTGTGAACCTGTGAGTGTGCAGCAGAAGCGCTCACCATCTCCACGACCTCCACGTAGGCGTCGATGCGCAGGTGGTACAGGAACGTGGCCAGGTCCTTCTTCATCTGGATGGAGTTGTCCTCCATCTGAGCCACGGTGAAGATGCGCATGGAGCACTTACGCCACACCTGACACAAACATCTGCATTTACTCCACATACAACATTTTAATTATACCTGTGAAGCACTTTGGGCAACAACATTGCTATTAAATGTGCTATATACATAAATATACACACACGTCACACACACCTTGTGTTGTCTGAGCAGGAATGGCAGAAGCATCAGCATCCCTCCGCTGCACGATCCACCACACGTCGATGAAGCCCTCGGTGCACGGCTCGCTGTTGCTCGGGAACAGAGAGATGTTCTTGGGCACCAGTAGAGCCAGATGAGCTGTCGTGGTGACGCGCACCGTGTCTAAACCAGGAGAGAGAGAGACTGAGAGAACTCCCTCACAAAACGCTTCCATAAAGACCCAGTCTCTCTAAGCCCCGCCTCTCTGAGAGCTGCTCTGCTGTGATTGGTCAGAGAGCAAACGCTCATTATCATATCTGAATCTCAGCTCTTGATCACAGTGATGCGAACAGATACGATGGCGTGAGTTTCACCGTATCAATCTCATCAGTGGATTTGCTTTGTCAGCAGAAAACAGCCTCAATTTTGTATATATGATATTATCGTGAGGGGGGCGGGGCTTACTTATTTGATTATTAACTTGCTTATTTACTCATTAATTTGCTTGTTTTATTAGTTCGTTTTATATATGAGAATTGTTTTCTATTTTGCTAGCAAAGGTGGAGTGTTTTTTAATAGGCTAAATCAGGTTATTTCCCGGTATAGTGAGGTAAAAAAGATCCTAATTATTCTTGTATCTGACTCAGAGTATTTCAACATGTCAGCGGGAAATTTACGGACACACACTATCCTCTCATGCCGTTACAGATGCAGCATTTTGACTGTACTTCTGCACGAGATGAGAACACGTTTTAATAATTTCTTAGGTCAAGAAAGAGTCGGAGTCTGCGATATGTTCTCCTACCAGTGCTCCCTCTGTCTGGATGCACTTCAAATGTCGCACTTCAATAAGCCCAAAGAACGCGGGTTGTGTTTTAAATGCCGGGATAAATCAAAGGCAAAAATCTAAAAGTCGATCGGTTATACTTAAACTTATGACTTGACTCTGATAAAGGAAAACGGGTTAATTGTTTACATGACCACATGCATTGTTAGATTATTCAGCATAATCGAGTTAATAACGTGCATGTAAACGCGCTCATTCCCTGAAAGTGAAAGCAGAAACGGACTGAGCTTTCACTGCATTAACGGCGCGTTCTCTCAGAGACGACGGTGGATATAACGGTATAGCAACTATCTTCATTTACTGGCTTAATATTTCTCTTGTGGACTTACATTATTGACAGTGAAACAATTAGAAGGATATTACTTGTTAAACAAGTGTTTGAAGTTGCTTTTGATTTTCACAGATGGCAGAGTTGTGCTGTGTTCGTGAACTAAAGACTGTTATTAGGCCTATATAATTTTAGTGATATTATTATTATCATTAATATTTTGTAATTGTATTGTTTTTAGTGTTAGTAGTGTCATTACGAACAACGAAGCCGTCTTCATCTTGGCTCTGTATAAGAATGATGCGTCTGTTAAAACAAGCACTCGACAATTTGTGAATGGATCTCATCCGTGCGCGCGTCGGTGATGTCACAAGTGTGGTGATGTCGTTATGAATTTAGGCAATTGTAGTTCCTAATTAATTTAATAACAATACTAGCTTCATAATAATAATAATGATTTAAAACATTAATGGGAAAACGAGCTAATTATCGTATTGATATCGTCAAAGGCATCTGCCAGCAGTGATATCTCTGACCATCGTCGATACACGATACTATCGTCTATCGGCACAACCCTACACGACACTGGACAAGTGTAAATGCATCTGGTTGTTGAAACCACATATGTAAATTGTACTCCTCCCAAAAATGCTAAAAATAAGCCTGTGAGAGCGTGTTATAGCCTAAATGTAGCCAGATATGACGACGCTACTGGAACACGCATCACCACAGATGAGAAGATGAGCATCTATTCATCAAGCCAACGTGCAAACTATCGCAAATCACAGTGAAAGTACAACGCTTATCACACAATCATCATCATTAAAAGTAAAGAAACTAAATGATCTTACCAGGGCTGTTGCCGCTCTCTCTTATTGCTGTCTTTGATTTAGACATTTTAGCTGATGATCAATAAAACACACGAACTCCATTAAATCTGCATATAGTGCGAGAACTGAAGATCGGATTTCGGACGCTGAACAACACGTCCCGTCGATGTATTGTAACGTAATTGCTACTGCTGTATTGCATTTTGCCCTGAAGATGTCTGTGTGTTAGTCTTGTTGTTCTTGTTGTTTTTGTTGTTGTTGGTTTGATTGTTGTTTTTATGAGACCGAAGGCAAATTTCCACATTGTGGACAATAAAATAAAATGAAATGAAATGAAATGAATTTAAATCCGTTTCGCAAAAATACATTTATGTGACCAGGTGTAAATGGAATCGTTTTGATATATCAGACAGCTCTCTAAGATATCTCTCTATATCTAAGATAACACATGACATGGCCAGGTGTAAACAACCCCTCAATGACAGCAGAAATGTAGTCAAATTAGTTTCATGACTGATGAACTTTGCCACATTAACACTGTTATTTCACTGGTTATTACAGTGAAGCTGCTTCTGTATTATATAAAGCGCTGTAGAACTATTTTTATAGTGTCTTTATGTTTGTTTAACAACTCAGTGGCTCCGGTTTACATGCAGATAATCCGCAAGATCGACGGCTCGATCGCACTGAAAAGCCTAAAGGATTTCTAAAGGATCATGTGATAGACTGGAGTAATCATCCTGAAAATTCAGCTTTGCATCACAGAAATAAAAGATAATTTAAAGTATAATAAATTGAAAACCAATTATTTTAAATTGTAATAATATATCACAATATTACATTTTTTATTCTGTATTTTTGATCAAATAAATGCAGGCTTGATGAGCAGAAATGTGCGTTCCCGAGGCGTGTGCAGGTGTGATGGGAACACACTCACTGATGAAGGTCTTCCAGCTCTGTGGGTCTTCACTCTGCCTCCAGGCGAGGGCCGCCCATGACCACAGTGTTGTGCCTCATGCCACCCAACCCGCTGGACTGGATCATGTGACTGATGCCCTCGCGGGGCTTCTGGGCCACGATGCAGTGGACGAACCCCTTGACTCGCTCCTTCTCCATCAGATGCCGGAGAGTCTGAGAGGAACAGAGAGACGCTTCAGGAAGAGGGACTCCTGGAATAGTTTCACAACACACATCATTTCAAAGCAGAGGTGACTGTCTAAGTTATGCATTTCAGAAATGTACATATACATGTATCTATGTATTAACTTCAACAATGTAGCAATTTAATGTCAATTAATTTGGGTCACACAACCCCAAACACAGGATAAAGATCAGTCTTGTGTTCTCAGGCTCTTCTAGAACAGGTTTTCCTGCTTGAATGTTGATTATTTTCCTCATAT
>FLSR01000172.1:875755-891180 GCA_900092035.1 Leuciscus waleckii
ATTAAAAATTTTTTTTTTTTTTTTTTTTTTTTTTTTTTTTATAAGTTGAATTTTATTAGAATGTTTGCATTTATTTTTTTTATTTTTTTTTGTTGATTGTTGAATCTGTATCTGTGAAGGTGATTTGGCAATACATTTAAAACACAACCAGCATATAGAGTGTATCGGCAGTGTAATCGGATGGAAAAAGCACATTTCATTGCAGGGTTCAGTATTATAAGCAGTTTGCTCTGCTGTAAACTCTATTAAGTACAGTCGGTATACCTCGTACATAAATAGTATGAGTCATACGCAATATGCAATTCCACACAGCCCAGTCATTTGTGCTGTATGTTTCTGGTTCCGCTTTAATGTGAGTGTTTTACTCTCTGTATATGTAACGCTTACAGAAATGTAAGACGGCTGCACTGATTATTGGCTGCTCATCAGAGACTCTGGTGGACGTTTGACCTCCCATTGATCACAGATGCCAGTTTGATTTAAATGGAAGCCATTATGTCGGTATGGGATTGTGGTTCATTTGAGAGCGAACGAAACTGAAAGAGAAAAATGGGCAGAATTGCAGAATGAAAGGGAGAAGTAGATCTTTACATTGTCTAAAGAAAATATCAGTGGTGTTTTCCTGTGCAAAAGTTAAATATGTTGATATAATATCGTTCATGTCTGTAGCAGAAATGATTTGTGGAGATGTTACAATGCTTAGTGTTAGTGGTTTGTTCAGATCATTGACTCTAAATATAAGCAGCAGTAGTAGTGATGCTTGACTTAGAAAACACCTCTAAATATAGAAAACTGGATGCTAGTGTCTGTGATGAAGAAAAATTTATTTAACGAGAGAAGGTACAGCACAGACCAACCTTCACACAGCTGTTCCAGGCCACAGCACGCACACACAAACACACTGAGTAATTAAGCACAATCGTTACACACATAGATGCAGAAAACATCCTCATTGGTGTGGGTCATTTCAGTGTGATATTTTGCCTGCCGGGCCTGAGCATCCATCTCCCCGATCGTGCACCGGGTCAATACAGTGGGGGAGATGTAGCCGTTCTGTCCTGTAAAGCAGCATTATCTCAGTGCCAGCAGCAGGACTGATGCCATTTCATTCTGCACTATTATCTTCCTCCGCTTTGGCTTCTTGAATTAATGTGACCTGTTGACTAATTCTTGTTTTCTGCCTTGTAGTTTCCTGACTGATTATTGAGTTTCTTTGCAAGTGTTCTCAAATTAAAATGCTAGGTATTCTGTATATAACCAGACGTTTACTTTTTTTTTTTCCAAAGTGTGTGTGGTGTTTGCCTGTGCCAGCAGCCTGCCATGACTCTAGGGTGTTGTGGGTGGATGTTAGTGTTGTAGGTGGATGTTAGAGTGATGTAAGTGGTTGTCAGGGTGTTGTAGGTGGTTGTTAGGGTGTTGTGGGAGGATGTTAGGGTGTTGTAAGTGGTTGTTAGGGTGTTGTGGGTGGATGTTAGGGTGTTGTAGGTGGTTGTTAGGGTGTTGTTGGTGGTTGTTAGGGTGTTGTTGGTGGATGTTAGGGTGTTGTAGGTGGTTGTTAGGGTGTTGTTGGTGGTCTCTACGGTTTCTATATATCTCTATGGTCTCTATTACCTGGGCCCGTCATTCAATGAAATGGTGTACAAACATCATGGCAAAGGATTTGTGTTTATCATGTTACTTGATAAGAAGTTACTTGTGAGATTCGATGTTTAATTGTAATTGTAAGGGTTGATGTGTCTGTCTGTCTGTCTGTCTGTCTGTCTGTCTGTCTGTCTGTCTGTCTGTTTTTTCTCTGTAAGGCCAACATTCAAAGTGTGTGTTGACTTTTCTAGTTAATTAGACCTTGCTAGTTAAATTACAGCTAAAAATGTAGGCTACCTATGAATTTGATTAATTAAAATTAATTTCTGAATGGCGCACAACCCTACTACTGGTATAAAATATTTAATCTAATGTAATACTTTTTTGCAAAGATGCAGTGTAAATAGTCACTTAGTAAATGCTTGTTTATAAAGTTACTTTCAGTTCTTCTGGAGTTAACCTAAGGTTAAATGCAATGCAAAAGGACATGCACAGCTTTTGTGTTTGCAGATGTCCACTACGCGCTAACACAACTTTACCAGTGTATTGAGAGGAAGACGATGAATCTAATTGAGCGGCTCCGGCCATCTTTATGCACGAGTCCAGCTGTCTTGACCTGGAAAAGCCTCTCGAGTGTAACTGGGGAACCGGGTTTAGTGCAGGTGCAGGATTGCAGCAGTTATCATGCTCTTCCAGCAGGGCTGCTTCTAATCTTTAGATGCACGTAAGCAGATTTGGGTCGCCTTAGAACCATCTCACAGCACAGACTGAAACCCTCTGATAGCAGGTGCCATCATCTCTGTGGGGTTCTGCTTTCCTCAGTTTGTGCCTGTAGAAGAGCCACTGGCCCTGGAGGACGTCCTGTGATGACATGCTGATCTGCACGCTCTACTAACTCTGCTCTCACCTGAATAAGAGCTTTAGCTTGAGAGAAAGTCAAAGAATCTTAGATTTTCCTGACGGGAATGCCTGATTCTGAATGATTTATATTGCGCTTTTAACAATACACACGGCTGCTTCACAGAAAATCATGATGTTAATGTTCATAATATCTTAAAATCTTCTTTCCCATAGGCATATTTAGCAGTACCATGTTGTCCGGTCAATCATGACTTTATATGATCAGATATTTTCATTGTACAACTGTGATTTTCAGTACTTTTCTCAAGTAAATAATTTCCTACATATAATATTCATTTCATCACTTGTTTGTTAGACTTTGAGAATTAATGTAAACGACTTTTTGTTAAGCTACCTCTTAATTTAGGGACCTATGAAATCAGTTTTATTTAATCCCAAAATCTGTTATTATAATTAATATTGAGGATTTTATTTGTTCCTGATAAATATCGACAAGCCCTGCATACATTTCAGCGGTAGTTTCATGCTGCCAATAAACTCACATAATTAAATACAAATATTAATTGTAGTTGAAAATATGTCCTATTATTAATTTATTTGTGAAGTAGACTTACTATAAGTGGCATATTCGCTTTGTAATTGGTTCCATCTCTCCCTGTTGTGGTTTATTTTGCTTTAATGACCAGCTGTATGTTTTAATTTTCTCATAAAGCTCATCTGACTCTAAATTCATATTGTGAAATACTCAATATGACCACACATTCATTCACTGCATTGCGTGTCAACCATAAACAGATACAGTAAAACTAATGAACTATATCACTTGGCAGAAGATGTGTTTATTGGGATCATTAATCATTTTAATTCATTGAACACTGGCATCATTTATCATATTGCTGTTGCATTATGTCTAAGAATGTAATGTCTCACAGTCTCATGGCTTGATTTGACTGAGTAACTTGCGGTATTTTCCAGTGTAACATTGATATATTGTGATGATTATTCTCTGAATGTCATGGTATGCCTTCTATGTTGTGGCATGTTTCTGTGTTTAATGACATGCATCATTGTTAGTGCTTGTAAATGTCATCAAACAGGGTCAAAGTTTCAATTTTGAATTGAGTTTGGTGTGATGCTGAAGCTTGATGCTCCCTGATTGAACAAATACCACTGCATCGTTTCAGTAAGCAAATGCAAGACCGAGGAATCACTGTGCTGTTTAGATCTGTTCTATCAATACCGACTCATGGTCAGCCTGGTTTCCACACTGATGGTCTACGGGAAGTGTATTTCCAGCTTGTTTGAGCAGGATAATCAAAAGAGCCCGTTCCATTAGCGTCCTCGCGCTGGACTCACCCCAGGCAGTGACAAGCATGAGGATGTTGCCAGATTGGAATCCATTATGAACCGTTCTGCACATGTCTCCACATTAGCCAGCAACTGATTCCACTGCAGCTTCTGTAAGCCACTGGTTTTGTTTCAGGAGCGTGAGAGCGCAAGGCAAAAAATGGGAGATGGGAGTGGAAAGATCAAATTAAAGAACATTTAATTTTGTAATTTCCATAATGACCAGCGCAATCTATCAAGACCAAAGCAAATTAGCGTTTGATTTAAGACATATGCTTTTTGGGCGGTAAATAATGGCGCAAATACCAGTAAATTGACAAGCGCAAACCTTAGTAAATCACCTTGCATGATTCATTTTAATACTCTCTTCCTATAAATATTGCATCTGAAAGGGAAACTCCTACAAATGCATATGCAATGAGCTCAGCCGCAAAAATATCCTTAATTTTTCAATCCTGACGCTCGTTTTTTTTAACGCCAAAAGAGGGTTTGCGCTGGCGCAAGCTGTTAGTAAATCTGGCCCCAAGTGGGAAACGAACACTGTGCTAGAATTATTTAAAGGGAATAATCTAAATCAAACTTTCAAATAATCTAACAAACAAAATTAAACATTTAAGTTCATTAATATTACACTGAACGGCATTGACCCAACAATATTCAAAATTATTAACATGTATTGTACTTGCTTTATTTCTTTGTCTGCTGATTTGCTAAGATGTGTGTGGAATGGATCCTGTTGTTTTCTTTTTAAAAACACCACAGGTTATGGTGTGTGTTCCTGTGCTGCCAATAATTCACAGGACAAAACACACTGTGTGCACCTATCATGTTATTTGAAAGGTTCCTAATTTTATCTCAGCGGTCTCCTAAAACCTTTTATTTTCTCATAATAAACACTGCACATCATCTTGTTTCTCAGAGTCTGAAAACGGTTTGTTCAAAGATTGGCCCAGTCTGTTGTGATTGGTCGACAGTGATGTGAATGATGGCTTCTGTTTCTCCACAGAATTTCCAGCCCGAGTCCTCATCCTTTTTACCCTGAAATCCAGAGTTCTCGCGAGAGCACAAGTTGAATTTGCTCAGCGAGTTTACTCTGGCGTCGAGTAATGATGCTCATTAAATATGCCCTTGTATCCGAGCTGCACCAATCACATCGGGTTATCTGATATAGGCGGGCCAGAGGCGAGCTAAACAGAAGACGACAGCGCTGCGACGTCGAAGCATTAGTAACATTGCAAGATGGCTATGGATGAACACCAGTTGTTTGAAACGGCTTTGGCTGCTACAATGAACGAGTTAGACTTGGCTTTTTATCTAAAAGAGGAACAGAAGACGCCGCTCGAATCCTTCCTTTGCAAGAAGGGCGTTTTTGCTGTTTTGCCGACCGGATACGGCAAGAGTCTAATCTACCAGTTATCTCCGCTGGTAGCTAAGCGTATGTTGTGATTGGTCGTAGTGTTATCCAATTGCGTGCAGTGAGATTTTCAAATGCATGCTTGGTGCCGCCCCTCGACCTGGCCGATTTTCATTAGTCGATGTCAGACCATTAATCTTTCAGAGTTAGTTCTGGATTTCCAGGCTACAACCTTTTAAAGTGCAAGCAAAGTGAATTGGCAGCACTGAAAACAGCATCTTCTTGAGTCTCGACATGTCGACACGCGAAACCAAACTCCTCCAGTCTCAGCTACAACTGCAGCGTTTGAGGGGCGGGGCAAAGCAGACACTGTGAGGGGCTGCCAATCAAGATCACAGGCTGGCCTTATGCAAATATGTAACAGGAAGTGAGACTGGAATTACTGACGACTCGTTTCAGCAGTTCAGAATCGATTCTTTATTTTAGGAGACATTAAATGTATTGGTCATGCACTTTGATCATTGACACTTTGCAGACCCTTTACATTCACATACAGCCCTATTTCACATTGCATGAAAGGTGATATTCGAAAAAGCGTAATCGGGCACTTTAAACCTGTATGTACCTTGTGTGTTTTTGCTCAGGATGAGGACGTGTGTCAGTCTGTGCATGTTGACATCTATGAAATTTGACTTCATGGTTTGTTAGGATATGGCAATATTTGGCCGAGATACAACTATTAGAAAATCTGGAATCTGAGGGTGCAAAAAAATCGAAACATTGAGAAAATCGCCTTTAAAGTTGTTAATTTATGTTCGCGATTGTGCAGCATTCACTCACACAAATACATGTTTTATATATTTACAGTAGGAAATTTACTAAATATCTCAAGGAACAGATCTTTAATATCCTAATGATTTTTGGCATAAAAGAAAAATCGATAATTTTGACCCATACAATGTATTGTTGGCTATTGCCACAAATATACCCGTGCGACATGTGACTGGTTTTGTGATCCAGGGTCACATATATGCTTTTCTTCCTTTTAAAAGTTGATAAGACTTATTTTACTATTCTAACTATGGTTATGGTTTTCCCCCTGCTGTCCGCCACTGAAATGGGTCACAACCCTCCTGTGACCGCTATATTGTGACCCATTTTTGGTCCACGGCTGTAAAACAGCACTATAGGCATGATATCTGTCCGGTACCATCAGATAGAAGGAGCTTCTCTGTGGCCTCGTGTATCTTTGGGCTTTTGCTCACTTTTTGAGCTAGATGCATTAGCAGCACGATATGAATATGTTGCATTAACAGCAGGCAATGTCGTTTCTAACTGGACTGTCTGTTTGTATTTTGTCAGTATTTGTGGTCACAACCTGTGCCTTTCGAATCTTTGTGCAACATCAATCATTTCTGATTTCTTAGCCTATTATATTAGAGATGAATTCATTGCCATTCAAGCAGTATTATCTTAGGGTGTCATATCTGAACATACAAAAGCCTTTTCCTCTGAGAGCGGCTTATAAACAAACACATAATAGAGCGATTCAATTACTGGCCTCTAGATAAACCACCAGTGGGACTCGCCAGTGTCAATAAAGATGATAAAAGAGATTCTGAATGTATCTGTCACACACTTCAGACCGAAACCTATTTAAACTAAGCTGCAAGAAAATCATCTATTCTGGCTTGGAACCAGTTCATTCATGTGGCAATTTGTAGAGTTTATTTCCTTTCAATTTGGGGAAGTTGGAAAAGGCACAATTCATCCTCAGGGAAAAATTGCGTTGGTTTTTATGTGCAAAACAGTCGCCTCATTATTACACTATCCCAGATCAATTTAAAATTATGATTTTTTTAATATTTCCAAAACAAAGCAACGATCTTGCAAGATCTCTGTTTATTCACTTCCAATTATTTTATTTTTATTAAATTTTTTTACATTTCAGTGCCAGTGAAAAAATTAGAAAAGGGTCTGTTTGTTCTTGCTACAGCTGATTTTAGTAAAATAAAATATTATGGCAGTAGGGCAAGTCATTGGAGGCAGGCTGAGATGATAAACCAACTAAGCTTACTTGGACTCAAGTCAGTATCTCATTATGGGATGTGTGATGGACACCATATGCTAGTGAGCCACGATTTGATTCCTGCTCCAAAAATATGTGGACGGCCCCTTCTAAATTATAGGTTTGATTATTCTTTTAATTTCTGTGAGGACAAATCATGAAGGGTTAAGACAACTGATTAATGTTTATATGTGAATTAAAGCCTAAATTCAATCTGTTCATCATATAAAGCGATCGAGTCTCTTTAGAAAATGTGGACTAAACCTCTCAATTCATATGGATTCGTTTTACGATCTCTTTATGAACTTCTTGAAGCCTCAGAGTGGTAGTTGCGTAGCTGTCAATGGAGGGACAGAAAACTCTCAGATTTCATTATAAAGATCTTCATTTGTGTTCCTGAAGATGAATTAAGTCGTACGGGTTTGGAACGACATGAGGGAGAGTAAGCAATGACAGAGATTTCATTCTTGTGTGAACTAACCCGTAATACACCATTCAATGACATGCTAGAGAATTGTGTGCATTCAACCATTTTTCCAGGGTCTTTTTCTGTTCCGGCTCGACAGTGACCCAAAGTGAGGTCTATATGAAAATGATTTACTGACTCCGGTGTCAGAGTAAACCTTTGGGATGAATTGGAGCCGTCTAAATATCACGAGCAATATTTTCGAATAAAGCAGCATTTCCATCCTATGTGTATTGAGGGAACAAAATCCTCACTTCTGAGAAACTCATGGACAAAATAAAAATGGAAATGAAAGCTGCGTCCACTGGGGAAGTCATTGTGACTCCTTTACTAAATATAATAAATGACTTCAAATTGATTTAGAAATATTTAGAGGAAAACAAATCAGCCTATCCTTAGGGTTATTGAATCATTTCATTATTGAGTTCTTATGCATATGCATATGCATAATTACTGAACGTTTACACTGAACGTCTCAGCTTTCTTTAATCTTACTATACATTTTTATTCAATAAGACGCGCATAAGCTATGATGAAAACACCTAATTTTCATGAAAATATATGGATTGAATCTCAGCCATTGATGCTATTGTGTCTAAATGGAAGCAAATTCTTACAATATGTTTCAACATTCCCAGAAGAGAAGGATTAATGTGTTTGAGAGTAAATGTTCAACAAGACACAAGAGCACCAGTGAGATCAGACTGTTGTTGAGGGATTACAGGCTCGCTGTTCCCGTTCATCCCGAAGGAGTTCAATGTGTCTTCAGGTCTGGGTTTGTGCAGGTCAGTCAAGTTCATCCCCACCAGAGTCAGGAAAGCAAAGAGAAAACAATCCTCCCAAAACTATTCCAATGAAATTGGAAGCAAATAACATCACAGCATGGTTAAGCATCAAGATCTGATCTCACTGGAATTGCTGAAATAGCCAAACCTATTAATAAAAGAAGAGAGTTCACATACTTTTGGTCGTATAGTGTGTGTTTTAGACACCGAAAACTCCTCTCCAGTCAACATGCTCATTATAAACGCCGGCTGAAATAAACTAGTGAAGGTCTCTGTATCTCGTACTCCTTTGGAGAAACAAGACCCGTCACAGATTGTATTCAGGGGCAACTTTGTAGCACTCACAAGACGGGTTGGGGAACCGGGTCATTCCCAAGAGGACCACCGGCTCAGTGGTTTCCACAGCACTGAGGATTCATAAATCAAAAGTTGAGCTGCGTAATATCATAAAGCACCCGGAGAGCCTTTCGAGGCCGCTGCGTATGTGTGTGTAATATACTTAAGAAGCCGGAAGCAACAAACTACTGCAGCGTCTACAGACAGAAATGAACACACACCACAAAACACGAGTAAAACCAGCCGTCTGTCATCTGGTTCTGATGGGTCTCGGACAGCAGGGGAAAGTAGTTGCACTGCAAGCAATAAATGCATCTAATCGTGTACAATCAGAACAGTTACGAAGGAAATAAATGCATTATCTTTTGTCATTGGCCAATTGAACTCTACACTCTTGAGTGTTTCAACCCATGTTTTGGTCAAATATGGTTTTAAAAAATGTACCAATGCTTGGGTTTGTTCATATTTGACTCAAACATAGGTTGAAACAACCCGGCGTTTTTTAGTGTACGATATTTTGGTGCAAATTCATCTGTCACTTGTGTGTATTGATGCTTTTTTTGGATCAGTGTGTATTTTGGCTACTTGTGCATGTACAAAATCAACATTTTCGCATGTTTAAGAATATTTGTAGTTCTTTCAGTGTGATGTGCAATGAAACAAAACCAGTTGAGAGCCATAGTCGTACACTCTTACTTTTAGTTTAGTTCTGTGATATCAGTTAAAAGTGCTGTGTTGTGTCCTGTGAAATGATTTGATGAACAGGTCGAGGACACAGATGAGTGCTGTCATTGGTCGCCTCACCTCAGAGCTCGGTCGCTGTCTGTGGAGCTGAACGGACTGAAGGATGCTTTAATCCAGCAGGAGAACAAACCTGTCCGGCGTCTGATTCCATGAGGCTTCACTGTATTAAAATCCAACTCATGTAGTGACACAGAGAACACACTGAAGCATTGCACGAGGAAAAGACTCGGAAAACAAACGTTTGCAAATAGAAAAAGCCTGCTTGGATCCCAGCGTGTCTCACAGCTGCGCTCGGATGAAATCACGATGCAATTCACCTCATTCCCGAATGCTTGTGCGTGCGCTCTCTCTCTCTCCCTCTCTTTCTCTCTCTCACTCACTCACTCACTCACTCTCTCACACACACACTTGCGTGCTCACACATACACACACTTTTTTTCTGTCCCTCCCCACATCTCTTTCTCTCTCTCTCTCTCTCTCTCTCTCTCTCTCTCTCTCTCTCTCTCTCTCTCTGACAGACAGTTCAGTGTGGGTCGGTTCAGATAGGGGAGATTGAGGTGGTTATGAACATGAAATATTGAGAGGAGACCCAGCGCTGATATTGACTCCATGCATATATTTGGCCGGTCTTTCCAGGAATGCTATTTAAACAAACTAACAATGTCATTTGGATTTTCTTTCTGGGTTTCAACTTCATAATTATGTTTATGTACACATGTATAATTAAGTCTCCGATTTCTTTGTTTAATGATAGCATACTATCTGTTTGTGCAGTAAGTGCATATTTTGTGTGTGCATGAAGTAGATGATGGAGTGCATGTGTCAGAATGTGCATCTCAAAGCCGAAGCTCACTGCGTGCGAGACTGTAGTTCGCTGATGTGGCGTGAGTTCATGCTGTGCTGCTGTTCCTCATGTGTCTTCAGTTTCAGGACCAACACAAAGAAACATCTCCAAACAGACTGAAGGTAGTGCAAATGTTTAGTTTAGTGTTATGACAGCAGAAAACTGTGCAGTCTGGAGTGTGTGTTCAGCTGTCACATCTCTTATCACCTCTGGTCAGAGAGGCGGTCCGATTGTCCCGATCTGTGCGAAGACAGACAGCTTGTGGTGTTATCATCTCTACTTACTGTCCAGTTCACTGTATCTCTTCATCCATCTCTCCTGTGTCTTACACATCATCTCTCCTCTCCTCCTAGTCTACACTCATTCCTCTTTCCTCTTGCTCAGATATTGCTCTTTTGTGGCTCAGGAGATTTAATAGTGCTTTTTATTGAGGTTTCTAACACTCAAAAAAAAAAAACTTGGATGATATTTCAGCTTAAATTACATTAAACTGACTTGAATGAGTTGAATCTTGTGTAACTTGTGTACAAAAAGTCGAAAATTGCTTGTTTTAATGAGTTAAAGCAATGTAAAACATAATGCATAAAAAGTTAACACATTGATTATATATATATATATAAAATTACAGTGAAGGATAAATAAAATTATGCATATGCACATAATTAGAGATATGAATAATAAGGAATTTAATGAATTTGTTTCTCCTAAAGAAGTTTAGTTACTTGATTCTAAATAGTCATAATATTTTTCAACTATAACCATATTGTATCTAATCAGTAACTTATTAATGAGTGAATGCATACAGGTTTTAAAGTTTTGAATGTTACCATGTTTTTACCATGCTATTACTTCATTAGCCCCCTTTTTTAATAATTAAAAATTGAGAAATTATTAGATTTTTCATTATATGAACTTCAGCAAAAACCAGTGTGATGCAAGAAAATATATATTTTAATCAATATTTATGAGACATTTCATTTGAACATATCATTATATGAAATTAATAAGAACAACATCAAATTAATAAGAACATCACATCAAGAAAATCTCATCATATGAGAATTACCCGTATGAATTCCATTACGTCCAATGGATTTAATTAACTTAATTTGAAACTTATAACTCATGACTGCCCAAAACAATCTCTATTTATGAAATCTGCATATGATTTTTCTAACAAAACAACACCAAAAAAACATATATTACTCTGAAATGTTTTCTAACAAAATATATTCATTTTACTCACATAAACGTTTACATTCATGTCAAAAAAGAAAAAAAGATAAACAGCTTGAATCTCCTTTTCGTTAAATGGTTTGTCAATAGGTGGCAGCAAAGTGAAATATGGACTTTTCTTTTCCAAAACCCTCTTTCCTTTTTCAAATTTAGATTATTTGGTCTATAACTTTTGCTCTACAAACACATTAAGACATTAATTTATTTAATTTATTAATAAAAAAAAATAAAAAAAATCTTATTCTTAACATTGTTATTTTAGTATGACATATATTATTATAATTTGTATTAATCATTTGAATTAGCTTTATATATATATGTATAGTTTCAGAATTAATTTTTGTTTAATTGAGTAAATGTTTTTTTCCCCTCATTTTCCTCATCTAAATAGTTTTCATTTGTTTTTAGTAAAATTTTAGTTTTATTCAGTTTCAGTTATTTCAAATTAAACAAGGCGACTATAAAAATTTAACATTTTTCATCTAATATTTGTTTTGTTTTATTTCCGATTCATTTCAATGAACAAAATGTTTTAATAGTTTTAGATTTAGATCTAATACAACACTGATTCTAAACTCTCTTTTTGACCAATTCACTGACAGATCTGGGCCCGGTTTCCCAATAAGGTTGTCTCTTAGCACGCTACGAAGACTCATAAGGTATAACTTAACTATAGGTATACCATTACTAGTCGTGTTCCCCGAACTATACCTTAGGAAGCTGCTTAAGATATCCCTTCTTACGTGTGACGTTACCCGGTGCTGTCCGTGGCGATGGCGCTGAATCTGCTGATATCGATGACTCGAGAATCAATTATTCTCTTGTCCAGGCGCTGTTTCACTGTTATATGCTAGAAAGCGGTGTTCTTTATAAAAACGAAAGTGTGACTTACAGAAGATATACTTAGCGTACGAACGTGTCGGGAATCGTGCCATAACGTTAAGAGAGAGGTTAAGGAATAGGTTAAGAACTACTTAGCGATAAGAACGTTTTGGGGAACCGGGCCCTGGCTTTTAAGAGTCACTCATTTGTGAATGGGACTAGACTGATTGTGCCGAATGTTTGTTGTTCTCGTATTAAACCAGCAAAAGCATTGCCTTAGAAAGATTTGTGTTTGTCTTTGTACTGTTTTGTGCTCTGAATAAGAACCGCTTCTTATTTATTGAGCCTTATATAGTGAGATTACTGGGGTCTTTTTCACCTGAACCCGAGAAACATCTGAAAAGCTGGAGAATTCAGCCAAAATTCTCAACGCTTTCTAGGAGAAAGATATTAAAGAGATATCCTTTGTGCTTCTCCCCTCATCCGTGTCCTGTTTCTCTCTTTCTCTTCCCACTCTGTTCCTGGGCGTTCCCTCTTTTCTCTTGCCAGCCTCTTTCACACATGTTGATCTATAAACAGCCTCTTTACCATTTCAAAGTGCACCTGAATATTTGGTCAGATGAATGTCGCCGAAAGCCCTGAACCTCCTCTGTGTGTCACCCTGCGCAGCGAGATAAGCAGCTTTATACTGGTTATGACTGGTTGGAGGACTGGTTTAACTAGTGTATTATAGGCCTATAGCTCTTGTTATTCAATATTCTGTAGTGAAGCATGTGATTTCTGTGCCACTAATGGAACGACACTGAATTGGCAGGTTAAATGTGAGCAGTATTTTCCTGTTGTTATGATGATTTCTAGGTGATCCATTTCATTAAAGTCCTCAACCATGATATAAATATGACAAACAATAAATACAGTGCTTAACAAATGTATTAGACCAGCACCCAATGTAAGGTTTGAGCCACAGCTGCCCTAAACTAACAGTATTGGTGATTTACAAAAATATATTTTATGTTTCTGTAATGGTTAATCCACCAGGATGTGTGTAAGCTCTTTAGACACAGACTTGAATCCTATTGAACAAATTTGGGATTTAGTGGATTTGAAGATAGATCGCATACAAGTTTCATCAAAAGCAAGTCTTTGGGAACAACTAGAAACTATTTGGAAGTCAATAACAACAGACAAGTACATGAACACAATGGCAGCAAGAACGCAAGCTGTTATCAAGGCAAAAGCACGCCGTACAAAATATTATGTTTTTTGGTTATTATGTGTGAGTAAAGATTATTTAGTTGTTTCAGTTTGTTATTTGCCTAGTTTTTGATATATTCCTAAAATATCAGGTCAGGTGGTCTAATATATTTGTTAAGCACTGTATATTGAGATGTGTCTGGTGAGAAAAACCTCTCAATGTAAAATCGCACCACAACCACTCGTTCGTTCGTTTGTTTGATTTGTCTGTTTGCTTGTTTATTAAATGCATTTTTATTGTGTATATATATATATTTATTTTTTTATGTTTTATTTTTATTTTATTTTTTCATTTATTGACTGATTGATGATCATGAACATGTGGACAAATGATTAAACATGACGTGAAATCATTTTTGTGAAATTCCATATATTTGTGAGGTACGCATTAGTATGATGATGTGATTGTTTAAATTGCGGTTTCTAAAAGGCAAGACTGACCCACTTTTAGAGTCATTTCTTTCTATGGAGCCCCTAAAGGGACGTGACGGGAAAAAACATGAGATGGGAGGGAAAAAAAATGTCATTGCTTTTGCATTCTCTCGCAAATGATTTGAGTCTCCCCGAGAAACCTTGCGTTCCCTCGCTATAAGAACTCAAAACACTTGCAATGCAAAACCATTGACATATTTTTCCCTCCCATCTCATATATTTTATTCCATCACCATGTCCCTATTTCGCTTCACTGTTTGCGATCAGATCATTTTAAGCCGCTAAAAGTGAATTCATTCAAACAAACAATAATTATTCTTATTTTTTTTGAAAGACATCTACATTTACCTTGAAAAAAGCTTGCAGAAAATACAGTTTTGTGTGAATCATCCTTCGATCTGAAGGTTTACTCTGCTGGATTTAGCAAATTATGAGAAAATGAACGTATTTAAAGATAAATGGTGTATGCTTTATTTCACGATAAGGGAGCGATTAACTGCAATTTATCTATTGACAGCCCTAATTCTTATACATCAGAAACATAGTAGCGCCAAGCCTCTGGTACTAAGAGTCACAAATACCCACCAAGAAGTTTCACGATGGCCCCTGCTAACCTCTGAAATCTGATTGGCTGACATGAAAACACATGAGAAGAGTAAAAGACCAATCCATTTCAACAGAGAGATAATAAAAGGCAAGAGGGCCAATTAAGTGATGACCAAACAGAAAATATGTGGAAATGGAGGAAAGAAGGATGAGAGAGAGAGAAAGTAGCATGAGTGGTGGACACGTTTAAACCAGATAAAAATACAGTGAGACAGAAATAGATGGATTGATGCGAAGCCAGAGGAGAAGAAGGCCAGAAGAGAGAAAATAGAGAGCTACCATGATCTCTTACCTTGCTATTTCTATTCCCATCCTGACAGATCTCACTATCATAGATAATGTAGTTCTTAATTAGGAATTTGACAATTAAACCTTTTATAAAAAAATATAATAGTTGATGTCAAATTGAATTGTGGTTACAACAGAAGCATATATCATCACTTAACGCTCTTAAGAGCTCATCTTGGGTCATATTTTCTTCTTTATTATTAAAGGGATGTTTCGGAGTAAAATCAACCTAGGGTCCTTTGCACCATGACCTCGAGCCAAACACCCCCCAGAAGCCTTTTTTCCCTTGGTCGAACATTATTAAAGTTAGAGCCTATTTAGAGATATCAGCCGGATGGTTTAGTGCAGGCGCTAATGGATCCAAGGCTGTATCTCGTAAATTACCCCACTAATAATGCCCA